>NW_005087727.1:1109-111055 GCF_000331425.1 Pseudopodoces humilis | reverse complement strand
AGAAGAAGAAGAAGAAGAAGAAGAAGAAGAAGAAGAAGAAGAAGAAGAAGAAGAAGAAGAAGAAGAAGAAGAAGAAGAAGAAGAAGAGGAAGAGGAAGAGGAAGAGGAAGAAGCAGCCTACAGCTGCTCCTGCCCTCCCTTTTACCTGCCCCACTTGCACCCGGGCTCAGCCAAACTCTGTCTTTTCAAGCACCCAATAAATAGCAGCAGTCAGGTTTCTCAAAAAAAGATGGGAAAAATTCTATAGATGAGAAGGAACAAAAGGAAGGACACCTAAACCCCAACACATTTTTTGATTACAGGATTTTGATTAATGCTTACACTGTTTCATTTTAATAGTTATCAAACATTATTTTTCTTTAAAAAACAGAGAATTTAAGTACAGAGCTAAAGTTATAAAAAAGAAAAAAACAACAATCCTTCATCATCTCTTTCATACTTGTGATTGAGTATCTTTTGTGTGAAGGCTCTCATTGCAAATACAAATTGCTTGAGGTTGAAATCTGACATTCAAGGCTGGTGGTCGAAATGAATCCTTAAGTATTCACAAGTAACAAGACCTTTGCTATCACCAAAGAAGTTGCAAGTGTTTAAACATGTATTTCCCTGCACTGCTGAAAAACACAACCCTCTGAGCAGTTAAATGTTCTTAAGTCAGTGTCTTTGTCTTTCTGACAACATTAATAAATTAGTGTTGGTATTCGTGCTGTAGGACATAATCATCTTTGGCATGATGACTGGTTGTGCTAGACTGTACCCTATGTCAAAGAATTTCTGGACCATCAAAATTCCCTCACCCCACCTAAGTACAATCATGCTCTTTCATTTGAGGAAAGAATACAGCTTAATCCTAGAGTCTGGATTTAACTAGACTTCCCTTGTGTCACAGAAAGATGCTTATGAAATGCCATGTCGCACCTTTTTGCTACCAGGGCATTTTCATTGTCTTAGTGGATGTTGCTAGTACTTTTTTGTTATTGTTGCTTTATACATGCATATGTACATTTATATATGCATAAAACAATCCAAAAATTTTGGCCAGTCAGACATACATACTCTGGAGGTTTCTCACCAGATATTTCTTGGATTTCCACACTAACACTTACCACAATTATTTGGATGATCTTTTACTGATAACAGAATACAAGAAAAAGAGTACTGTATAAAAACACATGAAAATTTAATTCAGAAGGTAGTAGCCCTTCTTAGAAATGGTTGTTCCCAGACCTTCCTTTGCCTCTCACCAACTAAGATTAGTCATAACTTTATTCTGGATAAGTTTTAAGGGCAGTTTTTGAATCACTTCAGACAAACATATCCACACCCCCTTCCATCTGCCTGTGAGCAGCATGTAGGATATGCTGTGCTGGTGGTTATTGATGGCACTGGAGGTGGGTGCTGGTCTCCACTGTTGCATTCCCTGAATCTCCCAACACATCACTGAGACAGCTTAGTCTGCCCATGTCTCTCATCCAGGTTTAGAAAGAAGGTGTTTGATCTCTGTACCACTGAGGTTAGGGAAACTAAGTTTTGTCACTGCACTGCTAAGATTTCAGTCAGTTCTGGAGATATTTAAATTCTGCCTGCCATCGTATCTCAGCAACTAAAAGTACCAACAGATCATCAACTAAAATATACTCTGCCTATTCACAAAAGGAAAATGCACAGGGGGAATATGGCATTTGGGAATAAGGCAACTGACAGAAGCAGCAGTGCAATTTATTGGTCTGCTTTTGTCTCAGGCAAGAAATAATTAGTCTCATTTAATAGGGTTCATTTAACATTATCAGTCAAATCACCTCAGCATTTTGAAGAAATGAATTTTTGGTATCCTGAAAAGAGGAGAAAATAGTTTTTCTATTTATAGAAAATAAATATAAACCAAATTCAATTCTGTCATTTTAGCAAGATGTCCTACTTACGTTTTCTTTCTGAAATGAGGCTAGAGCAAGGGACTTCCTCATTTGAGGGCAGCAATGAAAATAACAAGACAAGAATGGAGTACAATTTGAAAGTAGCAATTTCAGGCTTATGTCTTTGGGGACATAATTCATAGTGGAAATAAATTTAGATAGCTCTTATTAACCATGTTATGCAGCCACAGTCTTTCGTATATGTTTTCTTCTTATACACTACGGTTTTCAAAATAGTTATTACATAAAGAATCACACAAAGTTCTCAAGTCTTAATTTGAAATAGTTTCTGCTATGTAGGGACAAGATGAAGTGTATATACAAAAGATTTGACCCAAATATATCAACTTTCATTTCAATATTCACGAGAAATAAAATTTGATCTCTGAAAACACCATTTCTCCCCTTTTTGTTTCTCTACATGTGAAATCTATTTTTCACGGACAGGATAATTACTGCATGTTCCATTTCTTTTTCTTCCAAGTGGAGAAATTTGAATTACTTTCACATTGAAAAGACAAAACTCTTCCTTTCACTGTGCTTCAAATTATTTTAATTGCTTTTGTTATTTGTTAGTTATTTCAATCAAAACATCTAAACTTCACTTCTCTAAACTGTTAAAGAATTTTGCAGTCAAGTAACTTGGATTAGTAACATAAGTATAAATAAATATATTCCATATTTGCAAAAACTAGGTCTACAGGTCTTATTTTTTTTTACTGTAATTACTTACTACTTTAAACAGAATTTAAGATGTCCTGATTTCTTATATTTTTATGGTAATAACTGCTTTGATAATACCAAAGACATTATTTATAAGCCTAGTGAATGTGAATGTGAAAGCATTCAGCTCTTCACAAAGCACAGTCATTATTGCTAATGAAAATTGGTACTGGAAATACTTCAAAATGCACAGAAATACTTCCCTGGCACTTTAAGCCTATCAAAGGAACACTATAGCTTCACAATTTTCAGATAAAACTTCCTTTCTGTGATTTTTATTTAGGAATTCTCTATTGAAGGATTGTATCAAATTGCTTCCAAAAAAACCATTTAATGTAGTATCAACTATTTCTCCTTAATGTGAAATAAAACATGCAGCTTTCGAGAAAAAAAGAATAATGCTAGCATTAATATTTCCCTTACTTTGGAGTATTTCTCAGTAGTTCCTTCGTGCTCAGTTTCATATAGTAGATTCATAGAATCAGAGAATAATTTAGGTTGGAAAGACCCTTAAAACCATTTAGTCCAACCATTAACCCAGCACAGCCATGTCCACCACTAAAATATGTTCTTACGTGCAACATCTACAGGTCCTGTAAATCCCTCCAGGAATGGTGACTCCACCACTTCCCTGGGCAGTTCCAGTGCTTGATAACTTTTCTGGTGAAGAAATGTTTTCTAATATCCCATCTAAACCACCCCTGGGGCAAGCTGAAGCCATTATTTCTCATCTTCATACTTGTAAGCTGGTAGAGGAGACTGAACCCCACCTGGCTACACCCTCCTTTCAGGGAGTTGTAAGAGAGCACTAAAGTCCCTCATGAGTCTCCTTTTCTCCAGACTAAACACCCCCATCTCCCTCAGCTGCTCCTTACAAGACTTGTCCTCTAAACTTTTCCCCAGCTCCAGTGACCTTCTGTGGATAGGTTCCAGCACATCAATGTCTTTCTATCAAAGCTTACCACAGGATTTGAGGTGCAATCATTGCCCAGTACAGGGGATGGTTACTTCCCAGTCTGGCAAGCCACAATGCAGGTAGCCTTCTTGGCCACCAGGGCTCATGGTCAAATGCCGATGACCATTACCCCAGGTCTTTTTCCCCAGGGCAGCTTTGCAGCCATTCTGTCCCCAGCCTGTAGCACTGCCTGGGGGTTTTGGGTTGTTTTTGTCCTGACTCAAGTGCAGGAGCTGGCACTTGGCCTTGTTGAACCTCAGGCCACTGTCCTCAGACTATCAATCCAGTCTGTCCTGATCCCTCTGCAGACCCTTCTTGCCCTCCAGCAGATCAACCCTCCTGCCCATCTTGGTGTCATCTACAAACTGACTGAGGGTGCACTCAATCCCCTCATCCAAATCACTTACAAAGAGGTGAAACAAGGTTTTCCCCAATATTGAGCCCTAGGGGCACCACTTGTGGCCAGAAGCCAACTGGATTTATCTCCCTTCACCACCACTCACTGGGCCTGGCCATCAAGACAGTTTTTAACTCAGTGAAGAATACACCTGTCCAAGCCATGAGCATCCAGTTTGTCCAGGAGAATGCTGTGAGAAATGGTGTCAAAGGCTTTATTATAGTCCAGATAAGACAACATCCTCATCCTTTCCTTCACTTACTAATCAAGTCACCTTCTCATAGAAAGACATTGGGTTGATCAGGAAGGACCTGTCTTTCATAAACAGTGCTGTCTGGGTCTGATCTGCTGGTTGTCCCACATATGCTGTGTGATTGCACTCCAGATGGGCTGCTCCATGACCTTCCCCAGCACTGAGGTCAGGCTGACAGTCCTGTAGTTCATCATAACTTCTTTCCAGCTCTTTGAGATGGGCTCGCCATTTACTACCTCCAGTCTTCTGGGACTTCTCTGGTCAGCCAGGACTGCTGGTAGATGATTGAAGGTGACTCAGCAAGCTCTTCTGCTGGCTCCCTCAGAAGCCTTGGCTGGATCTCCCTCAGCCCCCAAGGCTTGTGTGTCTCTAAGTGGTGTAGCAGGTCACTTTTCCACTTGGATTACAGGGCTTCGTCCTGCTCCCCATACCTGTCTTTCAGCTCCTGAGCCAGGGTACTCAGGGGATAACCTGTTTTACTATTAAAGGCTGAGCTAAAGAAGATGTTAAGAATCTCAGTACTCCTCCCATCCTTTTTCACTATGTTTTCCCTGTGTCAAATAAAACATGGAAATTGTCCTTAACCCTCCCTTTGTGGTTGATGCATTTATCGTATTTTACGGCAGTAGCAAATCAAGTTCTACTTGAGCTTTGACCCTTTGGATTGTGCTCTTCCCTGCATACTCTCCTGAATTCATTGCAGGACTCTGAGTTCCCTGAGCCTTACCGCAGAGGTCTTAACATTTTTTTCTGTTGAGCTCCAGCCAAATTTTTCTGTGCATCTGGCTCACCTATTGGCATATGGGAATTGCCATTTCCTGAGCTTACAAGATTTCCTTCCTGAAAAATATAATAATACTATCATAATTATGAGGTAGAAGGAGTAGGAAGAATTTAAGAGGCAAATACCATTACCTCTTATTCCAAATTATTGTTTTTTTGACGGCAAAATTAGGAAGTTATTTCAAAAATATGGATTTCTTTTAGTTATCATTCTCTGTCTTCTAAGCTACTTTCTGTGCCAGAGGAAGCATTACTAGGCAAATATTAAAGGATTATATGTTGAACCTGAAGTTCAGACATCCAAATTATTAAATTAAAATTAATAAAAACATTTAACAAAAATAAAGAGATGAAATAGCAGGTTTGTTAAGAATTCCTGCCTCCTTTGTGAAGTGCATAGGTACTGTTTTTTACTTGATCTATAAACTGGTATGTGAAGTAATTTTTTCCTGAGCTTGTTATACCACCACAATAATCAATACTGCTCAATCACTGATACCACAAGTGACATTGCAGTGTAAGCACCAGCATCAATGAGCATGCACCAACCTCAGTCTGTGTGCATAGAGCAAATGCGCAGCAGTGCATACAAGAGTGAGAAAAGCCTCTCAACTCTGTGAAGCCATGAACCCTAGATATTGCCTCAGTCTTTTCTTGGTTTTCCTAGTTAATGAAAAATCTACATTACTGTGCTCCTTCAGGTCAGAGTTGATTAGGGTTTGGGGTTTTTTTTTGGAAGTTTTTTTTACACTTCGAAATAATCTTTTAAGAAAACCATCCAGTTGACCACTAAAGATTGCATACAGAAGACTTGCAAATAACACCAGTTTGAAAACTCATAGCTGAAGGACATAAACTGAAAATTCCTCTTGTATGAATAAGTTTAATATGTGGATATTTTCACACAAAATTAAAGGACCCCATCTCCTGTTACAGCAAATGCTTTAAGTGACCAGGCCTCCATTTGTCTTTGAAGGAACTCTGAACTCACAGTATACCTTCAGTAGGGTCCTTCCAAAGATACAGTTATTGGAATTTTCTGAACAGGTTAACAGAATCATAGGATATAAACATACTTTAAAAAAACATATTCTATTTCTTTATCAAGTACAATGTGGTATATTTAAGTACTTGCTTGCATAAAACCCAAGAGAGCAATTTTCACTACTGTCTCAGGCCATAAGTGTATATCAGTAAGCTTCTTGTGAAGTTTAGTGTGCTTGCTCAGAGATTGGAAAAAGCCACAGTAAGAGAATTGCTACCTATTTAGGTAGAAAACCAAAATAACAGGGAGTCTTCTGTAGCTGATCAATTAACCAGGAACTTGTCAAAAAGAAGAAAGATTTTATTTGTATTATATTTTTCAAAGGAAATTGGAAGAAAATTACAATATTGCAATGGCAGCATTGATCTTGGAGGGGAAAAGCTTGAACTGAAGTGAAACTATTTTTTCCACTCACACAAATAAAAATGCATGTTTCTACTAAACTAAGAAAATAATGGCATAAAAATGTTTTTATTTACTGAAACTCATTAGTTTGCTATAAATGGTTTGAAGGTGTGTGTTTTATGATTTTTTTTTCTTTACAAATGTTTGCTTTCATCAAGCATTAAGGGCTTATGTGGTTTAGAATTCCACTCATATTACTATCACTTGTATCAAGTCAGGACATATATAGCAAGCAATGCCCTTTATAACTCTACTTCTCTATTTCTGGATGATTTAGTAATGGCTTCCATAAATGTGACAGAAATACATAATGGATTTTTTTTTTACTTGAATTTGAGAAGTAGAAATCAGAGACAAGCTGTAGAAACTGCTCACACTTTACAAATCAGAAGTATTTTCTGAAGGCAGACCCATGTGTTCCTAAGGCATTGGTTTCCATGAAAGCAAAACCACTTTTCCCATTCAGAGTAAGTTTTAGAAACTGAAGGAAATCTAATGAGGCTTAAATTTGAAAATCAAATCCAGATTTTGTGGAGACATGTAATTACTTAATTATGCATCTATAGATTTTATATAATTCCTTTATATAATTATAAGTGTTTGCACATTTCTAGAGCTTTGAATTGATTCAAGTACTTAACCTTAAGGACCTTAACCAAAACTGAATATAAATATATCTATGAATATTAGATATTTGTGACATATGCAATATATAACTTAGGATTTCATTTTGATTTGCATGATATTTTATTGTGTCATATGGAGCTCCCTATACTGAAACCAAAAAGTTTTGATGAATTTCAAATTAGGCAGCTACACTGTATTGGTCATCATTAGTTATAAAAAACCCCAAAATAAAACAAGCAGGGGAACACCACTTTCTTGCTGGCCAGACAAGAGAACACTAGGAAAGAGCCATCCAAGAGCTGTAATTCTGGCATTTGGCTGCCCTAATACATACTGTGTATGTGCTAAATATAGTCTTTCCTAGACTATCATTAGCACACACTCCTTGCAATATTAGGAATTAATTGGATGCTGTGTTTTAATAATTAATAAATTCAAAGTCCATTACATCCATTATCTTAAAGGAATATAATTATTCCTAGCATTTTTGTCTAGTTGCTTGTACCTATCAAATATCCAAGTTAGGCATTTAAGAATAATCACTACCAGTCACACCGGTTTAACAAAAACTCATTAAGTGATTGCTAATTTCAAAACCAGTGACAGACAAAAATGGGAAGAATAATACATTCAACCAGTTTCTGCAATTATTAGCAAGTATAAATTACTTAAAGGAAGAAAAATACTCCTGCATATATGAAAATCACAATGCTTTCCAGATTTAGGAGGGGTGTTCACATCCGAAAATAGAAAAAGGTATCCTCTCTTTAATGGTAAAGCATTTAAATGACATACAAATTGCATAAGGAAATTTGGATACCTAAAATGGGTTGAAAACATTTCTTAACTTCAGTGTTTCCTTTTGTTTTCTTGGGTATCTATCCATCTATCCATCCTGATGGTGCAATTTGCCAGCTCTTCTAATCCACTGGAACCAGGAGGAACCAGTAATTGTCTGCTCAAGATTCAGACGCATAAGAAGACCTTTAGGTAATGGAGAAGGGGCTAGTTTATTTTATAAGGTGCCCAAAGAACACATTATTGTCACCTCTGGCCTTTATATAAGACAGTTTGAAGAAGGAAAAAGCTATTTCCTATGTCTTCCTTTCACTGCAGTCTCTCATTTTGAATTTTCAGCAGTCCTGTCATAGTAGGAAGATCCAGGGAAGACAAAGCTAAGGACATAATCTATACCATTACTTTCAATAGGCAACAAGAACAATCCATTAATAAAATTAGACAGCAAGCACAATGAAGGAGAGCACAGTATCACAGACCTGAAATAGACTTTGTTTCCTGTTTGGCAGGATTATGTTCTATCTTTGGCCCAAGGCTGCTTAGGCACGTGGAATTACAGACACAGGAAGCAGAGGCCTACACATCATGGGGCTTCTTTATTGATTTATCCTTTCTGAGGATCTCAGCTTCAATAGAGAAGCTAAATTATCGTTTGCCAATTTCAATCAAGCCTATAATTTAGGGTTTAGATTCAGGAGACGTGAAATCCTAACTCCTGAACTCTTACTGTAATGCACCTGCTATAAATTAAATACACGTAAGTCCTTAGCTTTAGCACAGTGAGTTATCCTTGGAGACACTCAAAACCAGATATGTCCTTAGATAACCATGCTTGAAGAACAGAGTTGGGCTAGAGAGTCTCCACATGTTCTGACAAAAATCAAACACTCTGTTAATTTACTTACCCCTTCTTAGAGCAATCAGTGAGTTTCAACAACCCCAATAAAACAATCACCCAGCACTGCCCTTTCTACTTGAAATAGATAAGCTGAACCAGTGAGCATTGCTCTTCCCTGATTCTGAACCTGTCGCTTGGACAGCATCACATCCAAGTTTGCAGTGATCACTCACCCTGTGTGGGAAGGTCACAGCACAGAACACATATGTAGTGTTTATTGTCTTTCTAATTTATATAAATATGGTTATAAAGATAATCCTTTACATGTAATACTTGAAACTACTGAAGGAGTGCAAATCAGAAAGCAGTCTTCCTTTCCCAGCAAAGGGGAAGAAGGGCTTGATACTGATGCAGGATTGATTTTTGTCAATTTGGCATCAGTACTGTCAAGCATAGAGACCAATAATGTGCATTAACCAAGTGGCTATACAGAAACAATTATTTGTCCCTTCTTCCTTTCTTCCCATACTTGATGAGGACAGAACAGCTTTTCTGTTCTTACCATTATCATTTATTTACAATACCTTACCATTTTCTCTGTGCTTCCATTTAAAAATGCACATGTCTACGTATTTGTTATTTTCTTTGCTGTTCCCAAGGGACATTTTAGCACATCTTGAGCTTGGTCTCTTTAATTTACCAGTAATTTGGCATTTTTGTTTTGCGTTTGCACCCTTGGGGTCACTAATACTGTTCTGCACTTGTGCTTTCAAGACTTTTGCTACCATGCAGTGACTATACAAGCACACATATGCAGGTATGGATGTACACATATGCCTACTTGGGGCAGAGATCATTCTGATCATCAAATCTCATATTTCATCATCACAGTCATTTACAATGCCTAGACTGCAATCTAAGAGGAACTTGTATTTTTGGTCTTCCCTATGGTCTATTTCTTAGGATTATGTATTATTTTTCTTAAGAAAGGACAGCAGTGTGGTTTCTGTCAGGTACTCATGCTTTGTGATTCATCACCCTTTTAAGACGAGGTTAGTACAGGAGGTCTGACAGTTAGCGGGAAGTGGGATTTGGGACTTGTGATGTAGATTAAACAGGTTCTCCATGTAACCTGTGAGACACAAAGTGTTCTGAGAAAAAAAAAGAAAATCATCCACATATTTTTATTAATATCAATCTGCTTTGAATATCTGGAAATTTCACTGTCTAAGTACTTCAGAGTAGTTACTCTGTAGTAGTTAGAGAAAAAGATTCACTAGTTTATTACTGCTATGTCTCTGGTACTTTCTATAGTATACTGTTAATTCACCAGTCAAAAGAAAGCTTCATCCCTGTTGGAAGTATCAAAATCTGTATCAGAGATATATGTGGTGTAAGAAGGATTATGACTATTTATGATGAAATTCTTTGGTTCCTTATCTTAAACCTGGTTTGGACAAAACCCACTAGCTATCATTTTTCCTCCCAATAGCTTTCAGAATCACAACCATACCCAATGTCCATACCCACGCATTTCCTATTCAGCAAATGAAGTAAAGCTGGCATTATTAGTAGAAGAGCAGTAGTATTTCCTAATCTGTCCATCCCTCCTAGCCAAGATGTGACATTGTCCTTACCTCAAAATGTGCATAAATCTGCTGCTCCAGAATATCCTTACATATGGATGCTGGAAACAATTGAAGCCATAACATAATTAGGAAAATCAAGGGGAGGGGGAATGCGGGATGGGGTGGGGGTCATGGGGTGCATTTTGTATGATTAAAAATATGGTTTATGAACTCTGAACATAAATTAAAACACATTTCATTCATTCATAAATCTCCCTGTTGCAAAACACAATTACGAGCCCATCTTGCCTCTTTAATCTACCATTGTAATTCTTTGAAAATGTCTTCATTTTAATGGTGGGTTTTCAGTTTGGTGTGATTGCAAACATGCTGAATTGAATTTCCGTTGAGAGACAGAAAGAATGCCTCCACTTTAGTCTTGAAGTTCATGAGTATTGGTTTCAGAAGAAACACTGAAATAGGGAGGAAAGGGACAATTTTATAGAGAATAAGAGAAGCTAGGTTAAAAAAAATAGGCTGGTTACACCTTAATATTTGGAAAAGCCAAAATACCTTGCTGATTTCTTAAACATGCGGTTAGAAGAATAATGAAATTTATAATGCTAATTTTCTATTCAATAAGAAAAAAAAAATTGTTCATTTTTTTCACTCTCCATATAACACTAGAAACTAGTTCCATGTAATATAAGAAATGAAGCTCATTTTTTCCTATCCAATGAACATGTATAACATGAGAATTAAGAATATCTAGGCTGACACATGCAGATGTTTATTATAATTTCTTAGGTACTCAAAACCTCTTGTCTTCTCTGTTTTTGTTCTTTTACCCATTTACTTCTGATTTTTCTTTTCATTTTCTGAACATTTTTATGCCAGTTTAAAAAGCACATAGCTGATCTGTTTCAAATTTGCAACCACTATATTTTAAGAAATATACACAAAGCTAAAATAGTTTTAATAATTCAGTCTTTCCTAGATTATTGTTCTCTCCATTTTTCTACAAGTTTTTGCAAAAAAGTATAATGAAAGTTTTCTAAAATATTAAGCTTGCAACTGAAGCGCTCAAGCCCCCTGATTTTATTCTCATGCAGGCATACACTTTAAAACAAACAGAACATATACATGAAAAAGAAACTCACAAGTATTACCCAGTGCTCACTATCCAGGCTTCAGATTTGCACTCAGAATAAAACACAGTATGGTATCATGAAGTTAAAGGTAACTACATAGACAAGAAAATTAAATTGCATTTATGCCATAATTGAAGGTCAGGATGGTACAACAAGAATGTCATTCTGTATATTTGCTTAACTTGATAATTTTTTAAAAAATGAATCAGTTTTAACATGCTCATGTGCATATATATTTTATATAAAAATCCTTTAAAAGTTATGCTTTTTGAAAAATAGTTGTCTTATTTTAAAAAATATCCCAATCCTGATGATAATGTTTTTTACAGAAATGTTGCTTTTACTGTAGAGAGAAAAAAACATTTCAAACTTTCTGAAATAATGCAGAACGCAGAAATACCCCATTACCTTCCTACAAGGTATTCCAAATTCATGTCAGCAAGAGGCACTTCCATACTTCTGGCATATGGAGTACCGGCTTCCAAATTGGTTCATAAATCATCTCCTGGGGACACTCTTAGGATAGTTCAGACAAGGTGCTGAAGTGTGAGGCAGTCATTAAAATTGAATCAATTTCCCAGAGAACTGGTATACAGAGAACCACACTATTCAGTTTTCTTTTATCATGAAATCACTCGCATTAAGTAAAAGCTTGAGGTTTTGTTTACAGCACCCAAAACCACAAAACTGGCATGTGCTTATCTACACTGTAGCTGAAAAAGCAAAAAAGGCTGTGCTTAACAGATTTACTCTGCATTCAGTGTGAAGTGTCTAAGCCTGCACTTACCTGACTTCCTGTAGAAGGCTTTCCTGAAACACTGTCATAAACTGTTCTGCCAAAAAATCCCATCCATTCATCATCAATAGTGTTTACTTTTTGGATACACTTTGACAGTTAACTTCCTTTTAGTGTTTTGTATAGGGTTTAGACTGATTTAATCTTCCCCTCATTTCAAGTAAAATAAACTGTAAAAAAACCAACTCACTGAGGAAATAATCTCTTTCTCTAACATACACATTAAACAAATTCTAACTGAACTCATGCAGCTGCTTTCAGCAACACAGTCACAAGACTCTCATCATTCCCTATACAGAGGATGAAGCAAATCTCCAGTAGGGGTTATATTTCACATCACTCTGAATGTTAACAAACATACTGGTAAACAATTCTTAAAATAGTAAAAGGTATGTAGTTCAAAACCCTGAGAGGAAATTTTAACCACTTGAAAATGACAGTGGTTTGGGGACAACCACAGTGACTATCGAGAGATACTGCAACAGATATTTTGAAATCAACCACTTAAATAGAAGATTTCAAAAGAAAAGTCATCCAGATAACTAGGATTGGAAAACTAAAAGGGTCAAGGATTTTCCAGGTTTTTCCCTCCACAACCCAAGAAATTCCTTAAAAGAACATTTTTCCATTGTCCCTCATTTTATTCTGATTTACACTGACGTCAGCATTCCTCCTGGAAATGCGAAACATTTTTCTCATTTCCAGTTTTGGAACTGTAATGATAGGACAAGAAGTAATGGGTACAAATTGAAAAAAGGTACATTTCTATTAGATATTAGGAAGAATTTTTTTACTGTAAGGGTGGTGAGGCGCTGGAAGAGGTTGCTCAGAGAAGCAGTGGATGCCACATCCCTGGAGATGTTCAAAGCAAGGTTGGATAAGGGCTTGAGCAACCTGGTCTAGTGGAAGGTATCCCTGCCCAACAGAAACTAGTTGATCTTTAAAGTCCATTACAACCCTTTAATAGTCTTAATTTCTGTGATAACTTTCTATATGAGAAGTATATTTATAGTTATATTAATATACATATATACATGCATACATACACATTTCTATCATGCAGAAGCAGAAGAACAGTGAAAAAGTAGAGAAAATTCCAAGTTGCCGTGGTTATATTTAGATCATATTCACATTTCATCACATCTAAGATCATAAAACAGAAATGTTTTATGTTGGAAAGCACCTTAATGATCATCTAGTTCCAACCCCTGTGCCATGGGTAGGGACACCTTCCACCAGACCAGGTTGCTCAGAGCTCCATCCAACCTGGCCTCAAACAATTCCAGGGATGAGGCAGCCTCAGCTTCTCTGGGCAACCTGTGCCAGTGCCTTATCACCCTCACAGGAAAGAACTTTTTCCTAATCTCTAATCTAAACCTATTCTTTGTCAGTTTGAAGCCATTCCCCCTTGTTTTGTCACTCCAGGCCCTTGTAAACAGTCTCTCCATCTTTCTTGTAGGATCCTTTCAGGTACTAGAAGGTCCCAGCTAGGTCACCCCAAAGCCTTCCCTCCTCCAGGCTGAACAGTCACAATTCTCTCAGACTTTCCTCATAGGAGAGGTGCTCCATCCTCCTGATCAGTTTAGTGGCCTCCTCTGGCCTGGCTCCAGCAGCTCCCTGTCCTTCCTGTGCTGTGACCCCAGAGCTGGATGCAGCCCTGCAGGTGGGGTCTGAGCAGAGAGGGGCAGAGGGGCAGAATCCCCTCCCTCAACTTTGGAAGAACCAAAAAAGTGACAGTAATAATGAACAGACAATACCATGTATTCCCTGTAGATGAGACATTAGTCTTTCCTGAGGTGCTGTGTCTTACAGGTGCTTCAGACATTGTGCTGCCAATCTTTGTATTGCTTTGAGTTGTACTGATGCTATAGAAACAACAAACTTGGAGGGAATATTTCTGCCCTCGAAAAAATGTTTAATTGATCTTTCTGCAGATTTTCACTGCTGATGAACTCTTGCATTTTCAACACAAATCTCAAGTTTTGTTTTTTTTCACACAATCTCAAGTTAAAAAAAAAGTGTAGGTATGAGAAACTACATCTTATGTAGTTTATCTACCTCTTACATGTAAAAAGTGCTGTATAAACACTGTTTTTTCATCCTAAAATGAACTATTCCTTCATCTATATGAAAGGAACACTACAATAGTGATACAAATAGCAATAACTCATTTTGTTCCCCAAACATAAAACTTTTTCTATTTAGCAAACCTTGCTGGTTCATTTATGTGCTACTTGGTGGCTTTTTTTTCATCTAGTGGCCACCATTGAAAACAGGGATGGATTTTTATAAATTTCAAAATTACCTGGGTACTTTGGGTACGAATTTATATTTTAAAGCATGATGTGAATTATTTCTGTTTACATTTATGTATTTATTGTCTGACATAGAAATTATGGTACCATAAAAAATATTTGAAAAGCTTTTCAAGAAAAATAGGTGTACGTGAACTGACTGAGAGGTAAAGGCTATGTTTGTTATACGTATTGGAATCTCAATAGTTTTCAACATAACACTATTAGTATTACATACTACATGCATATAGTTCTGATTGTTTTTAATTCTAGAACTCAAAATTAAAAGTTAGAGATGAGTTTTTATCAGCTGTTGTGGAAATGTGTATGAATTGCATCTTACCACAAGACTTTATTCTGGCAAATAGTATTTCATAGTATATTTCAATACATCTATGGAGGATTTATTATGTTTTAGATATATTAGACAACAAGTATCAGGCAAAAGCCATCATTTTTTAAGTAGTTATGATAGTACAAGAGTCTATGGACTTTTAGGAACCCGAGCAGATCATACCTGGGTTACCTACCTGACATTCTGCCTGCAGAAGACTCATCCTGCATATAATGTAAAATGAGGTCAGAATTTAAATTAAAAGCCCTCCCTCAAGGAAGCCATCCCATTCTGGTGTTGTGACATTTATGTGCTTAAAGTCTATAGCACTGTGAATGAATCTACCTAAAGAAGAAAAGAACAGCATTATCATCAGAACTTACGATGCTCATTAAGTCTTTTCATGAGCATAGGTGAATTTAATTGCTCTTCAAAGCCTAGAAGATAAATCGTAAAACCTGCATACAAAATTAACAAGATCACCTCAAAAAACTGGTGGCTCCTCATTGACATCCCTGACAATAAAATGGTCTTCATATATCACCTGGGGATTCATCACTTGTGAGTAATGCATTTACCATCTGTGCTCATCCCAAACTACTTCTGATAGAAGTAGTGTGACTTCATAAACATTCTTGGCTGAACAACTCTCATGTTTCTCCAGATAAGTGAACAGATTCACTGCACCATTTTTCTAACACAGAACTAGTAAAAGTAGCTACAAATTGCTTAGATTCATAAACAAGTTCCTCAGTTTGCTATATGAAATCAAATGAGATACCATTAGTTTCTTAATTTGCTTAGATAAAGTATTATTCAGTCCTATCTCCAGTTTTCATCCATTCCTGAGGTACATAGTCTTGTCTGACATCCTCTCTTACAGTCTTCAGCTCATATCATCTGAATGGCTGAACACTTAAACATCTTCAAGAAGAAAGCAATAGCCAGTGCAAATGATGCTTAGCAGTTTAACTTAATAAGGAGAGTCATGAAAACTTGGAGGTTTTTTTAATAAAAACAGGGAATCTAGAGAAAAAAGCCCAAATGTTATAATGATTTGCCCTGTTTCTTCAACTTTCCAAGAAAGCCAGGTTGAATGGAGCTCTGAGCAACCTGATGTAGTAAAAGTTATCCCTGTGAAAGGTATCCCTGTTCATGGCACAGAGGGAAGCTAGATAATCTCTAAGATACCTTCCAAAAGAAACCATTCTTTCATTCTATGATTCTTAGATTCTGGAGCTTTCACAGTATCTTGACAGAAGGTCAGAGCCCCTCCTTACTGCTCTTGAATTCTGATAAAGACATCTTGCCTGAGAAACTTCATCACTTAAATCTCTTGGTACAAGAGATTTAAGCTGGTGGGTTTTGTCCATTTATGTCCTTCTTATAATACAAGGGTTTTCCATCCTACAAAGCTCTAGTGAAATTTCTGGCAAATAACGTGACTGTCATGCCAGCAAACCTCTCTGCCTCCCAAGGTGAAATTACTTAGATGAGTTAGGAGGGACATCAGTCTGCTGAAGTTAGTCCAGAGGAGGCCACCAAATTGATCAGAGGGAGGAAGCACCTCTTTCTTCTGTGGAAAGGCTGAGAGAATTGGGATTGTTCAGCATGGAAAAGAGACAATTTGGATCAACCTAGGGCCTTCCAGTACCTGATGAGGACCTACATGAAAGATGTATTTACAAGGGCCTGGAGTGACAGGACAAGGGGGAATGGCTTCAAACTGAAAGAAAGTCGGTTTAGATTGTATCTTAGGAAGAAATTCTTTCTTGTGAGGGTGATAAGGCCCTGGCACAGGTTGCCCAGAAAAACTATGGCTGACCCATCCCTGGATATGTTCAAGGCTAGATTGGATGGGGCTCTGAGAAATTTGGTCTAGTGGAAAGTGTCCCTGTCCATGGCAAGTGGTTGGAAGGAGTTGATCTTTAAGATGCCTTCCAGCCAGGCCATTACTTGGTAACTTTTGATGTCTTTCAGAAGGATTCATTCATAAACCCAAGTTTGTTTCAAAGTGTTAAGTCAGAATAAGAAAACATGTGCCTTGAAATACAGACAAGATGAAAACAATGTTAAGAAAAGTGATTGATCAGTATTTCTGAAAGGAGATACAAAGATGAAGTTTCAATGAAATATGAAAAAATTATTGGAAGTTTCTTCTGTTTCAGTCTCTTGGAATGCCATTCACTGTTCCTTAGCAAATGCAAGACCCACAGTTTCAGCACAGAGTTACAATATTGGGGTGCTGTATTGCAGAAAAAAATACTCTGGGATCTTTTCAGATGACAAAGGGAATTGGCCAAGCCTTTACATATCGCTACAGGGTACCCTGGAGAAAGAAAAGAAATAGCTACTAAGTAAAACTTAAAACAGGAAAGGAGTGCATTATCACTGATGAATTCCCTCTCCTACAGATTATAACTGCAATCCCTGTTTCTCCCCAGATGGAAGGAATTATACCCATTCAGGAAACAGGAAGTTATCTCACACAAATAAGCACATAGAAAAATAAACGGCAGTATGTTGCACTGTCAACACATAATGGCATTGCCTTATCAGCTGTCGACAAATCTATTTTAGAACCAGTATTTAACCACAGCACAATATAAATAGTAAACCCATCATAAAGCAAGCCTTTAGTGGTTCTATATTTTGAAGACAGAATGTTCTCACTCTAAGCTAGTTAGATCTGTAAACTGTGCACAGAATTAATTTTATGCCAGCAAATTACTGTTTTTAACAGGTTATACAAGGCACAGAGCCATATAATTGCTCTTCACTTGAAATATGCTCTCGTTCAAACTGAGGAAATTAAGTTAGCTGAAGGTGCAGCTGGGGGTGAGAAGGAGCACATCTTATCTGTGCAATGCCTTGCTCTTTACAGGTGGTTGGTTCAAAAATTAGCAACTTTTTTTTCTGCAGTAATAAATTCTAATATTTGAAGAGAGAGAGAACAGATGGATTGCCAGTTCATTGCCACTTGCCACAGCACTATGAAGATTTAATCTTTATGATGAGCAATTCACTCTTTACATAAGCACTATACTAGCATTCCAGTATTATGTCTCATCAGCCCATTTTAAAGTAGACTGGTTTCCCAGACGTTTTTAATATAGAGTTTGGTTCTATTTTTCTTGAAAATACAATTTTCTCTAAGACATTTTAGCCCTCCTTAAACTATGTATTACCTGTCTAATAAGTACTGAAATCCCAGAACAGCAATACTGTTATTTGAAATGCATGTTTAGGTGCAGAGATTTTATTCAAAGAGACTAAAAGCTCCCTATCTTTTAGGCACAATTTACTCATTTTTATTTTGCAGAAATAAAAAATACAATTATCTATCTTTACACCCATAATTTATGTTGGTTTAACGAGAAGGGTTTCATATTCTAGCTCAAGGACCTTATCCTGCTAAAATGTACTGGTAGATAGGTGAATGCATCTGTCTGCAGCCAAAGTAATATTTTCTCATTCCCTATAATATGTCCCAAGGAATAGACCCTTACCCTAAAAGGGACAGAAACATGCAAAGGGGAAACTTCCATAGCTCAGGGCATTCAAAACTCTGAATCGCAGCCATCTGACCTCTGAATTCCTAAAATCTTTCTAGTCTGACTTTCTAAAATCTTTGCACTTAGATTTTCTAAAAATCTTTGCAGCAGTGCATTTTTGTATATGGATTTATTTTTTTTTTCTCAGAGTCAATTAAGCAAACAATTTCCACTACAATTAGAGCTACATTTGAAATATTGGTATTCCATTATCTGGCTTTTCATACACAGCAAAGGCTATGGGGATTTTCTCAGGAAAAGAATTTAAAAATATATTATTATAAAATATACAAAGTACAGCAGAACTCTTTTATTTGCCTAAATAAATGATGCCTTAACACTCCTAGGTAAGTGATTGGTAAAACTATACAGGCAAACTCCTCAAGGAAGCATCTTATGTTATCTGGTTAGAGCTACGTTTTGAAAGCACTGAAAAGGGACAGGGAGAGAACTGTGTGGTGATAAAAGCAGAAATCTGAATTAATTTGTAATTGAAATCAGGATAGAAAAAGTTGCCTGACTACACTGTTTTGTCTTCCTCTAATTTTCTTGCTCTATGTTTCCTTCAGGAATGCCTGATTTGTGTAAATAGTTACAAGCCCAGTAGAGGGTGCTGAAGAATATCTAGCATAGTTTTGTGTTTTGTTGGAGCAATAAAATGTAGCCCTTGTTTTTACATTGCAAATAGCAGCTTCTCTTCAGCCTGCACATCAATTTGTACAAATTCAACTCATGGACTAAATGCAACCTATTTGCACATCTGTCTTTTTGCTTAGCTCTCAGTTTTCACCTGCTCTTCTTAAAAAGCCTTTCAAATAGTCACACCAATCTGTGGGTGCAGGGACCACCTCCTGGTGCACCTTAGGCATGTGAAACAAGCTGGAAAGAAGCACAAAGAGAAAGCCTTTTACATTTTTGCAAGGTCAAACTAGAGGATAAGTCATCTCCTGGACACTGTTCTCAGTCACAGCAGTGTTCAATCATCCTCTAGGCAATTAGGAGGGAGAAAGAAGCACAGATTTGTCGTTTTACAAATGTGCTTTTGGTTACTTTACACCCATATCAATCCATAGATAATAGAAGAATATGAGAAAATGAAATAATTTATTGCTTAAATAAGTTTAAAGAGAACTAAAAGGACATAACATGTTTTGAAACTACTAAAATAAGCTATTTTTCAGTACAGTAAAACCTTCACATACTGAGAGTTTTGTTTGAAATCACAATTATTTTCAATGGAAAAACAAGTAATAGAATTTTTATAATCTTTTTTAGCTAGAACAATCAAAAAAGGTGCAGTACGGTGACTGTACATAGAAAGATGGTGCTCATTATAAGAAATAAATTACATCTCTTTTGATAACAGAAAAACTTCAATCTCAGTGGTTATTTCTGGTGTCTTCTTATAAGTTAATAGAGGAATATGATGTCTCTTGAATTCTCCTCATATTGTAAAACTACAGAAAATAAATCTGAGGCAAATCTGCTCTTCTGAGGTCAACAGGTGTGAACTTATCAGGAAGATTTTTAAGGTATGCTGTGCATATTTTGCACACAAATTTAAAGTGTCATTCTGCCTGAGTATCCTGGTATAAACTCAGGGCTCAGAACTGTCTTTTTCAACTGATCAGATCTTTGAAAAATAAGAACTTGATTGATTCCTTGTTAAAGTGCTCATTAGCCTGGTTTAGAAATGCCAGCAGATAATGATGTTTAGGGAAAACATGTGGCTATATCGCTACAAAAAAATGTCAGGCTTTGCTGCTCAGTGACATTTCCCCTAATGAATTTTTTTTATTATTGAGTGGCATGCAATATTCAGAATTTCATTTGATTCCCATTTCAAAGGACTTTTTTCAAACCCGGTTATGGAATTCTCTTTGATTTGGCAGCTCAGTAGCTGTTGAACTTTGACATTTGTACAAGCAGCATTTTGATGGAGGTAAAAATACCTTTTTCTCCCTTAAAGAAAAGCAGATAAGAAAAAACCCTAACAATTTAAATGCCCCTTGCATATTATGATCAACTATGCAAAACATTAAATATTAAAAAAAAATTAAAATCCTGCAGATAATGAAACAGAAAAGATATGTCTGGAGTAGAACTAATCACTTTCTCAAATGTCCAGAAGAGGATCTTCTAAAGAAAATATGGTCAATTACTTCAATTAACTCTAGTATTAAAATATTGAAAAATTATCAGATCATCCAAATACTCAAGTCTTGGTGTTTTAACACATGCTAAAAAAATGACAACACTCTTGGCTTTTGTGGAGACATCCTGTCAGATGGAGGACGACTGATACAGGATTCAGATTTCAATCTTTCAGGTTTTTCTCACTTTAAGTCATTTTTTCTTGTAATCAGTATATTCAAGACTATGCCACAAAGTCTATGGACTAGCAACAGTACAAAGGACAGAAAGAGGGAAGTTGAAAATTACAAATACACAGCTCTAAGGGAAACCCAAAATAGGCAAAAAGTTGAGAAAATGATATCTGAAAAATATAAAGGTATATAACATAGTCACTTTTAAACTCAGCCTAATGATTATCCTCAATAGGGTATGATCAATGGCACAATGCTTCAAGATCTGTATTGATTCCTATTACTGGAATGAAATCTACCATTTTGGCACCACAATTCTTGTGCTGTGTTGCGGGTTTTTTTTGTAATTATTTAAAACAGGGAAAGACTTACTTTACCATTCTGATCTGATTCAGAAAGTTAGAGAAATCAGCACAAAATTTGAGATTAAGTGTATCTGCTGCTAAATGAAGCAGGTTAGAGAGAAGATGGAAAGGGCTGAGACACCAAATAACTCAGTCATTTCCATCAGGGTCTTATCTCAGGTCTCACAGGTCACTGGTGATGGCATATCTTAAGGAAAACAATCAAGTTAAGCACTGCTTCAGTAAATTTTCATACACATATCTGGAGTTACAGGAAGAATACCTCTGACAGTGCTGAGGTGTCACTGTGGCAATTCTGTAATCTCTGACACACTCCAGTGACTGTTCATGAGGAAAAGAACTAGACAAAAGGTATGCTTTAAGTTAGGAAGGATGGTCAAGAAAGCTACAGGCCAGGCCATTTCACCTCAGTCCTGGGAAGACAATGAGCAGATCATCACAGAAGCCACCAGGGCCCTACGTGCAAGCTGAGAAGATGACTGAACAAAGTCACCATTTCTAAGGGCAACTAGAATTTTGAGCTTCAATCTCAACACAAACCTAGATTTGTCATGCAAGTTAACTAAGCCACTTTTCAGTTTCTCACTTTCTTTTTCTGTGTATCAGATTACTCAGGAACCATTGGTGTTTTAAACTGACCTGATTAGTGCTGATGACTCTTCAAGAAGGGATCTCAAAACTCCCTCCAGCTTCCTTATCTGAAGGTATATGTCCTTGAGACACCTTTTGTCTCTTACATTAAATAATGACCTTTTATAGAGCTCTGTCATTTGTGAACTTCAGTTGGTTTAGCACATCTCTTGCTAAATGTCATTTAAAATTAGTATGCACACTGTAAGAGTAGCCTCAAATCATTAAGAAATTAATATTCAAAATAATTTCAAAGTTGATAGGAGTTGATACCCTTGGGTTATTATTTCCTACTCCAGCTGAATGTATGTTGGCATTATAAAAACAGACTGTTTCAAATTTGTGTGGGTCATTTCAGACCCAAGAGCTTTCCCAAGCACCCAGCATTTTTATGCTGAGTAGTCATTCAGGATCTGTCACTTGACTTTGAAGCACTGCAGTCATACACAAGCTTTTCCTTAGACACCTGAGAAAAGGGCATAGCCCTCAGAAAAACTCGGTCCATTTCTGCCTTCACCATGGATAAGGTTAAGATGTGTTTTTTACTTTTCTGACAAGACTTATCCTGTGAGATGCAGTTGCGCATCATCTCTATCCCTTAAAAAGAAAAGGCTTTGCTTTTTCAAAAACAGATGGGTTGAATCTTGACTGGTTCTGCCTAGAAAGAAACAGTACTGTAACCTCAATTAAACATTGATTTCTTTCTTCCCAGGAGCACTGTACTATCCAAAACCTGCTCTTGCTTTTCCCTCATGGTAAGAAAATTGTTAATGACATCAATTATATGACACAAATGCCACATCAACATTTGTCTTCTGTTCCAGGTCAGCAAGAATTGCAACTCAAAAACAAAGATACAGCAACTTTAAAAGAGTTAGGGAGATTATTTTTTTTTTTTTCTAAATGAAAAATATCACAGAAAATTCGAGTCCAGTGAATCAGAAAGTGCCATGATGAATGAGTTGACATGGGGAATTCAAGACTGCTATGCTGTATTTGTCTGGTGAGAGTCTGCTCAGACAGTGCTTTGAAATGAAATGGAATTTACCCACTGCATTAGTACTTACCGTTGCTAGACACAACAAAGTAAATAAGGAAGAGTGGCAGCTGTCAATTAATTCTGATTTATTTTCAATTCTTTTTATTTGAATATATAATTGGTTTTAAAATTCCCTTAATAGTCTTAAAAATTACATTTCTCTTTTCAGCCATCCTTAAATAAAATCTGAACCTTTTTTCTATTCAAAGCTATACTCCCTTATTTCTAGTGGACAAGAAGCAAATTTGGATTTTATGACACTCCTCCACTTCTCTTAACAATAAATGTACTTGTTTAGTCACACGACCAAGAACTTGTATTTCATTTTTATAACATAGACAGACAACTGAGCTAAATTTCATGCTTTTCCAGTATGATTTTACCTTTTGCATGTGAATTATTAGTTTGCAAACATATTTAAATTCCTAGCATTCTCCTCCAAATTTTGAATAATGCTTGATCATTCTCTTTAGCACCAACTGAATTAGTTGAGAAGAGATTATTCTGTCATTAAGAGCCAATTGCAGAATAAATTTTGAGTTATTTTGTACTGGGTCTTATATATGCATTACCTGGGGTGAAAAATTACCAATGTTTGAAAATGAAGATATAATTTAATATATATAAACATATGCAGAAGATCCAGAGAAGGCCACTGTCGCCCTGAGAATGAAACCTTCTGATCTTGTTCTCATAGTTTCTAGCCAGTTTCCCAGGAAAGTAACTATAAACATAGATGTTTATACATTCCATTAAAGAAATGTCTTTTGATGGACGTTTCTCATGACCAGTGTGGTTGGGAAGGTGGTAACCTGACTATCCAATCTGGGGCTAAGAAGCCCCAGATCTCTCAGCCTTTCCTCATGTGAGAGATGCTGTGGTCCCTTAATCTTAACCCCTTCCTGATTTCCCTCCAGCATAGCCATCTTCCTTGTAGTATGGATCTCAGAACTGAACAGGGTATTTCAGGTGGGAACTACTATAAGCTTGAAAAAACTTTGTGTTTTTTAATCTTGAAAAGCTGGTCATTTTAACCAGTGAGGGATATCCTGCACCTCATATTGTAATACACACTTCCAGTATCACTGCAAAACCAGAATTTTGAGACTTGTTCTTATACACAAACTGATTTGATTGAAACATACTGATTGAGACTTAGAACTGTCAAAGGGAACACTTAGTTGGGAATGAGATACAGCTGACTAGGCAAAAAAGAGCAGTAGAAAGAAAGGAGGAAAATCAATCTGATTTTATCACATCTTTATTATCCTTACAAGAAATCACACATGTAAAACTTGGGAGGCCCTAAAGATCATTCCTAGTTCCGAGCTTGCCAGCAGGTACTTCCCAACCATGTTGTCCCTTACCATCCTCTCCACTGCTATCAGCTGCTTTAGTACACACAGGCCATTATCCCCATCCTGTGCTCTTATGTTAAACTGAATGGACTCCACTGACCCAAACATTGACAGGTAGCAATAGTTCTGGGCCATAATGCTTATTTAAATAATAACATTGAATCAGTTTGAGATTTAAGTTGTTTTCAATCTGAGGATGGAACAGAGATGCACCAGAGCATATCTGATTACCTAATCAAACAGCGAGGCTAAAGAGGCAAAGCACAGCAGGACTAAAGCTGCTGCTGTCAGAATTTGTTTACACAGTCTGATCATTCAGTCAATGTGGCACTCACAGAGTTCAGTTCACAACTCAAATACATATAAGTAAAGTAGTTTAGGTTTAATTCACTCAAGCACATCTGTCATATCACATTTCTGCAGCTCTTACGGTCTCTGTAGGCAAGTGTGAAACATGTATGATTCTGTAAATAATTCCTTAGAACTCAAGCGGGCCATTTTATTTGCTGTGTACTTTCAAACACTATTAGGGATCACAACTGGCTAGTCAGGCATATCCACAGAGGGAAAGGCAGATTTAATGACCTCTTAATGCTCTCCTTCACTAGCTGTCTACATCTTAGTATCAAACTATGACCAAAACCCCCCAAAATTAAAAGAAAGGAAGCACCACACCCATCCTTATTTAATCCACTAATACATAAGCAATCCCATTCTTTAGATGGGATTTTTCCACTTGTATGACTTGGTGCATTAAAGAGGATGGTGTTGGATATTTCACTTCCTTTGTCATTTATCCCAATCACAGTAGGAACGATGATGAAATTTCAAATTCAGCATTGTGTGCTTGAATATTCCCAGAAGATCTGATGTTTTAGAAATCTTAACTTTATTTATTTTTTTTTTTACAACTATTTTTCTAGGGAAACAGGGCTATGAATTTAAAGCAACTATGACCCCCCAGCCCCTAAGAGTCACTCAAGTGTTCAGGGGCTTTAAAGCAGTAACAGAAACCAAAAGAGATAAAGCAGGGAGCTGTCAACTGCTTGATGATCATTCAGTTTTTGTCCCTCCTTTACATATAAAAATTACACATTTCTTTATATGGGTTACATAATTAGGGATTTTGAAGCCCTCGTATCAATCATCATTTTTTTTTCTAGTCCAATTATCATAAAAATACAATTTTTTTTACATTTAATGAATACCTTATGCACTGTTCAACAACTGCAGAAAGGAACAGATTTCCATGTTAAAGAAACTGACAAACTAACCATTCTGGGGGCTTGCAGCCTCAGGAAACTCCCATCCATAGTAAACTCTTCCCATCCCCCATCTGTACAACTTCACATGGTCCTGGAAAAGCATAAGCAAAAGAACTCAGAGAAAGTATTCAGCCACCTCATTAGTTCTGGCAGAAATAGAGAGGCTACATTTTTGGTTTTAATCCCTGAGGTAAGTACATGGTGTCTATGAAACTATGAACACATTTGAATGCCTGGTTTTGCACTTCTATCATGGTGCAAAACACAAGACACAATCACAAACATGGTGTTTTACACTCAGTGGAAGCTCTTTCATCAAAGCTCTGGAAGAAAATGAAAGAGCAAAACACTTTTTGTAAGATTTGTGAGCAACAGAAAAAAGCTGATTTGTTTTCATAGGGAAGCTATTTGAAATAAAGTCTGCCTAAGCACAGCGAAGTTGTGCTATGACAGAAACAGAATATGATGGAAAATCATAGAACGAGGAAAATCTTCCAGGAAATCCTGTCTCTGGAGGTCCAAATGGACATGTAATTCAATGAGTTTATAGTGAGATGGTGTGGTTAAGAAACAAAGATGGGAGTGTTTAAATGTACATTTAAGAATAGCAAGAAAAATAATGTGAATTAATCTCACAGATATTGACTGTGAGAAAACATAAATATGACATCATGAAGTTTCTGTTTTTAAGAATCAAAACAGATGAAACAACAGCTCAGCCAGCACAACACAACCTTTGCAGGAAGGAGGTGGACTTCACACAACAGACTCCAGCTTTTACTGAGAAAAGGAATGGATAGCCAGAAATGATGATTAGGCAATTTAAAATGCACAATTAACAATGCTGGGTGTTTGAATGGGACAAGTCTTCAAGAAGGTCCTGCTTCTATGGATACTTTCAGATTAATTTTGATACACTTTTATGAGCTCCTCATGGCGCATTCCTCTGAAGTATCCTGTTCCCGAACAAAAAATAATTGTTCCATGCCCTTACACCAGCATTCCTTTTTAGCTAAGATACAGAAAACAGTACAACAATTCTTTTATCCAGATTGAAGAACAAATAGAAGGGTCTCTGGCTGTTGATTTAGGGAATCAGGACTTGACAACCGAAATTGTAGAGAGGTATGTTTTATTCCATCAGCTGACAGCATCAGGGACGCATGGGGGGATATCTCCTCCAAACCATGTGTACCTGGTCAAGATAGCTCCCAGGTATAAATACACACTGATCCCACAAGCCCACACCTCCCTGCCCACCCATCTCTGCCTTCTCTCACTTTGTATTGTAATTAGCTGCCTTGCCTCCTGCTGGTCGTGGGCTGGGGTCTCTGGGATGAAGGCCAAATATCTTCCTCAGTGGTCACTGTTTGACCTCTGCTCCTGGGCAGGTGCAGTGGAGGTTTGGCTCTCCCTCAGGTCAGCTTGTTCTGCTCAAAATCACCCATCTGGTCCTGGCTGGTTTCTGGAGCCACAGATTTCTGCTTTGTTGGATTTTCACAATACCTAGGCCTTGCTATGCTGAGTCTTCACAATATATCTCATCTGAATGGTTTTTCCCTGGCAGATAAGTTCTTATGTGGTTCATTACAAACTGTTTCTGCTATGTGTTCTGTTTCTCCTCCACCTGCTTAAGCATATTGTAGGCTTCTAAAATTCTGAATTTTCAAAACCATGTATGTTCCCCATTTCACTATCTGATTAAATCCTGATCTATCAAGCAAGGCGAGTTTGGTATTCATGAAGCACTTAGAATCTTGCATATTTGTAGCCTGGGAAAATATTCCACAACACTGAGTCATTAATTGTACACTGTGTTGGCTACAGAGGAAAATAATAAAACAATATACTTTTTTTCCTGAGAAGAATTATATGTTACAGGAAATCCCTCTGCTATATATACCTTCCCCCGTAAAATGGATTTTAGCTGTGGTTTGACTTGTTTATTCCAAAGTTTCAGTAATCATACATTTTGATTGCTATAATTTACATACATTTAAGCACTACCTAACTCTCCAGGAGAAAAACTGCACCAACTCTTCTTGGAGAAACTTTATTTTTTTTAAATCACAGATGTACTGGCATACTGAGCAGCATCATAAACAACACAGAAAGGAATTCACTCCTCATCCATATTATACAGCATAATAGGAAATTTATCCATTTCTTTCCCCCCAAATACCATTTTAAAAACAATTCAGAAATTACCAGGTTTATCCTGCATTTTCTTCCATTCCTTAAAGGCATCTTTCTTTTATTTATTCTACTACTTTTGGAAATATTCAGTCATCATTTACTGACCAGCCAAATGCCACCAAATCTGTATCTCAGTCAGTGACCACAGCTGGTAAAGCATCTTCACAAAAAGCTGCTCTACGGTATCAGACAGGCAGGTATCTTGTCGTTTTAAAAAGGGACAAAACTCAATGAGGATGAAATGAATAAATTTTCATATCTAATAACTCTGTTACTCACTGTAAGAAATCAGGGATCTGAGA
This sequence comes from Pseudopodoces humilis, assembly GCF_000331425.1. The sequence continues at coordinate 83,139 of NW_005087727.1, read as the reverse complement.
CATATAGTGAAGGAGGATTCCCACAGAATTGCAGCCTTTGTCTACCTTGCAGGGATGGATAGATGAGAACACACTTAGGATAAATGAAAAGAACAGCAAAGAAAACTAGATCTAAAACTGGGTGATGAAAGACACCCTGTTACAGGTAGAAGCAATATAAGAACAGTCTTCATTGCCTTATAAAGAGAACTGGTTACCCAATTAATCAGTAAGTGAGAAATTATGAACAGAATGAATGCTTTAAAGTCCACAGGAAAACAGAAAAAAAAAATCTGGTTTATTTACTTTGCCTTTTTACTGAAATAAGGCAGAACACTTTGCAGTAAATAAAATAGGTTACATCATCTTCATTAGTCTACTAAAAATTCTATGCCAAAATAACACAAAGATATTTACAATGCATGAATTCATGTAAGTGTTAATTATGCTTTATTGAGGATAAATCCATTTAAACTGCTCTATTTCCTAAGAAGCACATCTAGGCCAGCACTTCCAAGCAAAATTCTATCAAAGCAATGAAACATTTCCTACCTTTTGTTCTGTTTTTTCTATTTTACTCACACCTATAAAATTCTACACTTAAAATGCAACTAAGCAAAGAAGTTAGAGCTGAAAATATATTTTGAGAAATATAACACAAACTTCTAAATATTTGCATAAAGAATTACATATACAAGCCGTCCCTGGAGGATATACTGTGAATTCAGAAATTACTTTCAATGTTTTCTGCGTTCTGTAGGATATTAGAATTCACATAAACCAGCAGTTTTCCTAGGCTTAAAAACTTTGCACTAACATTTCTGCATTTTTTAAGTGTTGTATGAGCTGCAGCAGAGAAAAGAACAGAAACAACATCAAAAGTATTGATCATTAAACAACTGAGAAAGATTATGTGTAGACTGTGTTTTTAAACAATGCTTTACTCTTTCTAATATCTCTTGTTCTTACTTGAGGTTTAATAATTAACATTGGGCTTAATCAAAATCTTCAAAATTCAACACTATTAATGAGCCCAAACTATGAAAAAACTAAGTAGTTATAAAATTAGATTCTGCCGAGGGTAAAAGTAAAACAACAGTGCAATTCACTTCTAAGTGTTCTTACAACAATGAGAGAATTCTCTATCACCAGTCAACATTTATGGAGTTTCTATGTTTAAATCAATTAGAAAAAATTTTCAACTCCTCACAACTTGTTTCTGAGGCACTAAAACCACTACTCTTTGACTACTTTGACTATTCAACAACCATGAACAATATCATTAATTAAAAAATCCTCAAAATCTGTAGGTTCCAATGTCAGTTGTAGCAGGAGTTTATCTGAATAGAAACTGCTTAGACTGTCATTTTCCATGAGGAAGAACAATGCAGTCCAAATACACAAAATGCACATTGAAAAAATTATTTGAAAAATCTAAGATAAAATTTATATCCATTAATTTATATCCAAATTTATATCCAATTAATTTCATTCCAGCTAAGTTTCATGATTTCCTTCCCCATTGAATAGACATCAGTTTAAGACAAACTTATTTCTGATGGATATTTTGGCATTCAAAAGAATTACCACATTACTAAAGAGGCAAGCCTGAACACATGCACAAGTGTCTTTATTCTCTCACATATTAAATCAGGTTGGCAATACATGTATGAAGTTGGAATTCTGTGTCATCAAGTTCATCTCCCTCTCTTTTTCCTTAAAGACAAAAAGAAAGGCTATACAAATTACTTGATACATTAAAGTATAGAAGGCACAAGTGCATAAAGAAAAATACTATTTAGTGGATCTAGAATGTTTAGTATAAAATGATCCTGGCAGTCATGGAAGATAAAGGAAAAATCAAAAATTAAAATAAATATGGAAAAAGTATACAAGATCACGAAGAGCAAAATATATCTAAAGCTAACAGATAGTTTTAGTACAACCTTCTACTTCTCAGTAAAGGAGAATGCAATATTCAGAGTAATTTGAACTCTTCCTCTGAAACCAGTGTCAAAAAGAGCTTGATACAAAGTAAAGGAACTCCACTTTCTCCTTCCTCCAGCAACACACCAAAATGAATTGAATCCTCAGAACTGCAACAGTTACTAGGAATTGTTTGCCTTTCCAGGTCCTACTGTCCAAAGGTCCCCAGACCCTCTGGGGTCTGTAGTGGTTACATTATTATTTGCCTCAATGTGCCTGAGGAGAAACCATTCTGTTTAGCCTTGAGGTGCATACCTTGGTCCAATTAAGTTTTCTTACCTTATACACAGAGAACCTATACAGACCTCAGCAACGTTGTTTTCACATGATTTTGTGCTCACAGAATATCCTGCTGCCTTTGGTAGCAGCATGATTAGGGATCATTGACCTCAAAATACTCCTTGGACAGCATTGGCTCCTTTCAAGGATCTTTGCTGATGCCTGGTTCTCCATAAGGGCCCTCTTGCTAATGAAGTCAAAATAGCGTTCAGAAAGTGGCCTGCTGGTTTTCCACTGCTAAGAATCTTAACTGACTTTTGCTTCAAGTTTTTTCCTTCGATATCTCTATGACCTAGGAACATCACAGAAATTACATACTTATTTCAAAAGTCCAAAATCTCATCTTTACTTGAAATTTACACCTGTAAAACACAAATCAATCTAAAATGCTTACAAAACATGTTAAAAGATGAAATACAATATGATCTTTATAAATTTTCTTTAAGATGTGACAGTTCTCTTGATTTTTTTTCAGCCTTACACACACTTCAGAGCAGTGCAGGGCTTTAGAAGATATTAGTACTTCCAGATTTTTTTTTCTCCAGAAAATGATCAGTGCTTCATTAACTGAAAAGATTAAACTACACATCCTGACAATGATTATTAATTTGACAATGACCATTTAATAAGGAATCAGTTCAATGGCATTAATTGACATTGAAAATTCTCTGCTTTCTATATCAATCTAATTATCTAATCTATCAATCTAATTAAAAAATAAAATGTGGAGATGTTTGCAAAAGAATCCTCCCTATCCTCATTAGACACACCATTAGATACATCTAATCACACCATACCCTAGTTATACTGATGGAATGCTAGACCTGAAAAATAGATTTGAAAAATATTTAAAGGTACACTACATAATCTTCTTATTTAAGAGTGGAGGCATTAACTTTTTCTTTAAGATAACATCTATCCAGTCCAGGGGACACACCTCTGCGTTTCCTAGCGGTTCATGTAACTATATTGGAAAGCTGTTCCCTCTGCTCCCTTGTTCAAACTTCTGTTTCAACTAATACAGGGTCACAACATTTATTAAGCATATAGAAAATTCTCTCAACCATCTGAAAATATTCAGTTAACCCCATGATATTCAGCTAATCAACATTGCACTTTAATTTCTGTGTAATCTTCAATAATTAAAGATGTCAGTCTTTCTGCTGAAATGACAAAGGTACAAATTTCTTGTGTCATCAAGTACAGATTCAATGAGAGACAATTGTGACAATACAAATTTCTATGTGCAAATACTGCAAAACCAAAAAAATAAAAAATAATTAAGAATTTTTCCTGTGTTTTACTGACAGAGAAAGATGCAAGCTCTGTCTTATAAAGTGTATTTTATTAGTGTGTTATGTGCTTAGTAAAAACTTCAGTTCTTTCTTTTTTATGTTGTTTTTTTTTTTGGAGGGGTGGTATGTTTTCATATATCTTGCAGCATCAGTATAGTTGAAACAATCAAAGTCAAGGCAATACTTTCCTGCTTTGCGCCTTCCTGTACAGACTTTAATAAATGGTATGCATATCCCAGTGACACCCACGAGACAAGAAACTGAGAAGACATGCCCAAGAAGTGGGATAAAATGGGGAAGACTGTTTCTAAGGAGTGGTGTTAGAAACGCGTTCCTAAAAACCATCAAGACCTATGACTGCCACCCTACGAAAATTTTTACAGGTGATAACCCACTTCTCTGTGTGGTCTCTGTTGGGGGCTAGGTGTCCTTCTTTTAGTTCTGGCTCACCTGTGGAATTTTTATCCATTACTTGTAGGGAAAACCTGACTGCTGGTACTTAGTGTGTGCTTGAGAAACACAAAGTTTGGATGGACCAGGGTGGAAGGGGGGCAGGAAAAGGAGAGGGTGGAGGCAGTTTTGCTGGCTTCTCCAGCTTCAGAGAAGGACACTTTCCTGGGAGCTGTTGCTGTGGAGAGAAGGGAATTCACCATCACCCAGACAGAGCTGCTTCTTCTTCTCTTTCTTTTTTTCTGGGCCTCTCACCCCCTGTCCTGCCGGGACGTGTGGCAGTGCCAGCCACCGCCGCGGAGCTGCTGATCCACCTCAGCCACCAGCCCAGGATCTCAGCTCATCCCTGCTGTTCCAGCTGAGTGTTCCTCAGAGCCCTGCAGGAGCACCGGGACTGACTGCCCGAGGGGTTTGTGAAGCAAAGCCTCTCCTCCATCCCTTCCCGTCTCGGCCGAGAAGGCTGTCCCGGGGTCCCTGGTTCTGTTTTGTTGTTAATGCTGTAGTTATTGTTGTTTGTGTGCCTTGTTATACACACTGGTAAAGAACTGTTATTCCTATCCCCAGATCTCTGCCTGAGAGCCCTTGATTTCAAAATTATAATAATTCGGAGGGAGGGGGTCTGCATTTCCATTCCAAGGGAAGCTCCTGCCTTCCCTAGCAGACACCTGTCTTCCAAACCTAGACAGTCTCCTGCCCACTAGTACTTTGCCAAGGAAAAATCTCATAGTACTGAGGAAATGACAGAGACCTTACAAACCAGGGATTCTGGAGGAAGCAGCTGGAGAAAGCACAGCTTAGAAACCCTTTTGCAGACACTGTTACTAAATACCATAAATATGATTTCAATCTGCAAAACCTGAAATGTGTAGAAAAAATTTATAGAAGTCCAAAATAAATTTCTCCCAATTGTGCAACCAAGAGGTACCAGTTTGATTGATCAAGTGCATAACACCACAGCTACCACAATGGGTACAGGTTTGCAATGTACTTCTAGGAACGTTAACATTGCAGGAATGTGGAGATGCTCCCATCATGCAATACATGCTCATGCATCTCACTCTGTTGAAAACCACCACACATATAGTTTATATTTAGAATTACAGAATCATTTAGGTTAGAAAAGACCTCTAAGATCATTCAGTCGAACAATTAACCCAGCACTGACAAGTTTAATGTCATAATCCAATGACGTTTTGGTTAACAATCCTTAGTGCTATACCTTTCCTCCCACTGGGGAAACTACCAATTCTACTTCAAGAATTCTACTTTCCTTCAGAGAATAGTATGCAAAAAATTAAAACTCAAGGTATATTTCAGCCTTTTCTGCCCTGCTATGTGGGAAAATGTGTACTTTTAGCTGAAGATATGAACAAAAATATTAATCTGATAACCTAAAAGATTTTTATCTTCAGTATCAAAACCAAGATTCATATGGGCTATAAAATTTATAATAAAACTCCCAGCAGAATCAACATGCTCAAAGCTGTGCAATTGTTTTTCATTACTGTAGGTACAGCTGTGAAATCAGGTCAAGACACAGAGGAAGGGATGAGAAAATAACACCTTTTTAAGATGCTTTTTTAGATTATCCCTATATTCCTTCAGGATTCTCCTTAACTGCTGTTCCAGGATGCAGAGAGAAACCAGCACTGTCATATGCTCTTGAATCCCCTCATTATTATTTCAGCCCTTCCAATACACTATGTAAGCACAGGAAAGGGGACAGGATATTACTATGCTTTATTCTTTATTGGAACAATCTGGGTAATGAATCTGCCCAAGCACCTGCTGTGTGAAACAAGCATATAAAAATCTTGCTTTCATGATTTATGGCATTTCATGTGTTGGCTTTTTTACTTATCTTTAACAATCTGATGCATTTGCTTGGAATTTATTATTTGTTTCCATTTTGCAATAGTTATTTTGTAGTCTACAGAATACAAATATACATGGGGAGATTTGAGTTACACTGGTAAACAGAAAAGTACCTGAAGATGTTAAAATCAGCATGAACTGCACAATCACAAGACACATTTAAAAGCTGACTGGCAGCCAGAAAGAATTGGAGCATTTTTTCCTAATTTCTTTTTAGGATAACACCTTAAATTTTGGCAATTGGAATCCAGAAATGTACAAAGAATAAATCAAACCCAAACTGAAGAGGTACAACCTAGGAAGTGCCATGTCTAACTCTAGAAATGCACAATAACCATAGTTATTTTCATTGAGTCAAAAAGCAGAGGAATCTACCTAAATTGTTGGATATTTGTTTCCAATGATTTATCCCTAAAATTTCTAGTATTTAAAAAAAATAATTAGAAATTATATAATATTTTCAGTGTCTTTTGTTCTTTAATTGTTGGTTAGAAAAGGGTAATTAATATTATTTATGTATATCCTACACTTCAATTTTTTATTGCTCACTAGTATTCTGATAAATTATACCTCGTAAGTAAATATTTATATGTGTTAGGTAGAACCTCATGTAGTAAGTTAAGCTTTGAGCAAACTTCAAAATTGAAGCTGGACATGGAAATACAATCCTTGGCATTCCAAAGGCCTATAATTTTGCATTATGTTTATTCAAGCACTATTTTTAATGAACTGAGAAGATTTTAAATTATAAAGCCAAGAGGCAAGCTCCTCATATGCCACATTTCATTTGCAGAATTATAGCTATTTAAATGCTGTTTTTCTCTTTTCATGTGTAGTTACATGTGTCTCATGTGTTGAAAAATACACCTATTAGAGAATAAGTTCATATTTGGTTGATCAAAATGAATATGAAATAAAATACAGGAAAGGTCACCACATGTCACACTCAAATAGTCCAGGCAAGCTGCACCTGTAATTGAACCAGAGAACCTTCCAGTCATCCTGTGACTCAGACTTAGGGCAGCAACAGGCTCTTGGAGATCATGGAAGAACATTGCTAGGATGGAGATATCTGAAATTTGCAGAGTCTTGTTCAAGTCACTTCTGTAGCCATTCCCACCGCTCAAAACTTCAAAGCACATTCGATGTGCATTTGACACCATGACATTTCTAATTCCTCTCCTGAATATGTGGGCAATTTCAAAGTAACTTTGTGAATGACAACACAGAAAAGCATCTAATTAAGAAAAATATGTACGCCATAAACCAAATTGAACTGACCCAGGAGGGCAGAACAAAACTTTGTTCCCAGTAGATTTTATTAAAATAATTTCATCCTTCTTGCATGCTTTGATCAGCAATATGATAAAAATAGTTATTAAATTATCATCAGTCACTGCATACCAAGCATTCATTTTACAAGCAATGGTGGAGAAGAATCATAATTACAAAGCAAGCATATCAGACCATCTGCAAAATTATGCAGATGGCTTTTTTACAGTAGTAGAGAGAGCACACTTATTTATACTTAGCTGTTTTTAAGTACTCGAAAAGGAAAGGCACTCCATTAATACTTACCAGCATGAATGCTGACCCAAAAGGATTCATAAATACTAAGTTTTGCTTCTGGCACTTGAACAACCACACCGATTCCAAATATCATGTCCTAATCCACTAGCTTCTCTGTTTCTGATCCTGTGTAATGCTCTGTAGGCTTAACAACCTTTAACATTTCACAGTTAACTTCTTGGAAATTAATGGAAAGAGCAGAATGAAGTAGGATGAGAGCTAACAGCCACAAGAGAATATCAACTTTGCAAATCAGAGAAAAGTAGAAGTGCTACATTTTCAAATATTTTAAGCCCTGGGTATATAGTATATTATAAAAGTGATTGACCATATATTTAAAATACAGACTACCTTTAATAAGATATACTTTTGTAGGACACTTTTATATAAACATGATCACATGCAGCCTTACCAATTCAGAATGAGAAATTAACACTTAAACTAACTCATAAATTTGAATCAGACCAGCTTCTCTGTAATATTGCTTTAAATAAGACCATCAGGCCGAATATTTGTCTGCTTTTCAGCTGAAAAGCAGAACAGTGCAGGAAGAAATATCCTTCAATATAAACATAAATGGTATTTTTTTTTTTCCTGACAGACATCAGAAACACCTGCTTGATACATTTGTAAAGAGACAGAATAATTTTGCCATTTAAAACAGCTATTAAAATTCTTGCACTGACATAGCAACAGGGTAACACATTATATCAACCCTGGCCATATTTCTAGGGATTCTGACAGGACTGGTTACTCATTGTTACTCAGGCTCATTGTGCTTAAAGAAAGATGCAAGATCTGTTGTGACTTAGGATGTACAAATGTATGAGTGTAGATTCAGAGAAGACATGCACTAGGGCAAGGCTTACTGTTGTTTGCCACCTGGAATAACAAAAGAACATTTTGAGAAAAGCTATGTCTTCTGACATTCCTATTTACGTTAGGCAACGCTTTATGTGCTGAGTGTTCAAAATAAATTCCTAGGTATTATTTGTACTTAAAGCAGTATTCCAAACACAGACTCTGGCCCACAGCACTCTGGGGTTTGACTGGCAGGAAGTATACAACTCTTACCCCATATCAGTGCAAGGAAAAATTAACTTGTTGTACCAGATTTAGTATTATGGAGCTGGCCTGTGCCTGTGACCTCTCCTTCCTCGGAAATTTCTACACAGTAAAAGACTGTAGCTTAATACTCCTGAGTACAGGACAGAGGGGAACACACACAAGCTGTATCTCAGCAACACAACTGCTACATTACCCCAGTTCATGAAGCAGACAAAGCTTTTATTCCTCCATTTATTCCTCCTTGCATTTCTTTTACTTTCAGAAGAAAGACATTAGTATAATAGTTTGTATTCTCAATCCTTCATGCCAGAAGGGAATTCAGATATGCTGTCTACACAGTAAGTAGCCTTCAGAGACCAGATAGCCTTGCTCTGGTGGAACCATGCCTGATTAATTTTGAAAGTTGTGTATCTATTTGGTGATGGGCTCCTCTTATTTTAATGTTCCTTTTCAAGTATATCATTTCACATGTCTTCTCCAAAATAAATTTATTTTACCCTTTCATCCTCAGTAATAAAAAGGTCTGATTTGAGGTTACTATGATTTTGTGCTTATTACTAAACATACATTTGTGGGGTTTAGATGCAATGCCTGTAACAGAATCACAGTTTGGTGCAGATTGAGTTCAAGAGTCTTCTCCTGAGAAAGAAATTGAAAAGATACTACAGCACTGTTTTCCCTCTCAGTATCATCTGAAACTGCAGTAAGTCACTCTGCATCATCATCCAGATCACTAATAAACACATGACAAAACAGAACCAAGGAAAGCCCATCACAGAACTTCACTTGAATATTTTTTCAGTCAGCAAGTATTCTAAATTAATTTTTTATGTAGTATTTTTCTCATCTTACATGAGTTTTAAAATAGAGTATTCTTGCTGAACTTTACATATTTAGCATATATTGGGGAAGGGGTTTTATTTTCAAAGCTTACACATGGACTGAAACATGACCTTCAACAAATTCTGTTTTCTGATGTCATTCTCATTATGTTCTTGGACTACAGCTCAGTTTTGTTATTGTTTCTTCTGGTAATGTACTGGATATTTTAGAGAAGGATTTATAGCCTCCTATTTTCTATCCTTTCCTCTCTGTGTAGAAAAATATTTTCCTTCCTTCTTTTTGCCATTTGGTATTTTATTTGTCCTTTGCAAAGTCTCAAACACAAGTGCCAACACCTTTGAGATTTCACAAGTTTGTTAAATGTCTGGAAATGATCTTCAACAGGCTCATCTAACTTACAAACCTCTAGTTCACCTAAGCATTTTCTAAACTTTTTTTTTTTTAGTTCAGGTTGGCTTATTGCCAGCATTTGCCCTATTAGACGCTGGCAGTAACCTCATTAGTGAAGATCAGAGAAGAACAGTGTTAAACACATCAGCCTTCCTCCTCACATCATCCATGAGTAGAAGTAATATTCCATACTCCCACACTTCGGCAGTGCCTAATATTTTGTGATTAATCATCTTACTACTGACATGCTTTTGGAGCACGTGTCGTTTACTTGAGAGTGGTTCCTAATTCCATTCTGTGATCTGATCTTCGAAATGTTGACCTTGAAATTACACAAATCAGCAAAGGAGAAGAAAGGGATGATTCACAGTTCCTCATTTACCTTTCTCTCTTGATGATTTTCTTTTACATGTAAACAGTGAATAAAATAATAGCAGTGAGATCTCTGATCCTTTTGGCTTAGAGGGATATACTCATCTGCTGGAAACAGTTTTTATACCTTTGCTCTGCTGAAATACATCAATATTTGGTAACCATTTATTTTTAGAGAGCAGTGACACTTTGCAGCAGGGAATTGTCAGATCTTTCATGAGTTGATACATCTCAAGTAATGCTGAACACTACACTTGGCTAGAGTCAACACTGATGAAGCAAATTTTTGAAGATACAAATTTAAATTAGCCTTTTTGGTGGAAAGAGAGGATTAGCTCTGAGTTTATATTATCAGTTGCCTGCAGATTCACTTCTGACATCCACTCTTTTACAGCATGTTGTTGCTTCAGGCACAACTGTTGTGTCTAACAAATTATCACAATTCCCTGAACCCACTATTTATCACAGATCTCTTCAGATATCTGAGAACTAGAATTAGGCTTCTAATGACAATCTGACACAGTCTAGCAGCCATGCCAGATTTTCCTGATAATCCATTTTTCACCTTCCTCACTAGCCTGCATTGGCCATAGAAGTGCACTATTCATAAAATCCTGGAAAGGTCTGCTTGGGACTTATATATGTGGCACCACAGCTGCTTATTACCCTGATTATCTGCATGACCCTATGCTCACTCAGACTTCTCTAGCTGTCTTTTCCAGAAACCTTTGGTCTGCAGACAGTCCATAAAGGTCTGTTCCTTTCATACCATTATTCCTCTTGAGCACCAGAAGTTATATATGCCTCCTAAAAAGAGATTTTTCTTCCAAACCTCCACACTTGACTCTGTTTAGTCTCCTTCTATACAAATCCCGGGGGTCTGAGCACAGCACACAGCCCATGGTGCAGCATAGATGGGAGTGCTGGATTGAAATTCTCTGCAACACAGGGTGAGATGTGAAACCTTTTGCAACAGTGGCTGGAGAAGACAGACAAACAGACTGTAATGAACTTGATCCCAGAATGGCTCAAATGAGTGCAGCACTAATGAGGTACTGTCCCTGAATAGCATTCATGACAAATATGGGTAGGTGAAGAACATTTATAATAAAACAATTAATTTACAGCAGTACAGCTTTGCAGACTGCACAATGACTCTTAAGGTGTATTTGCTGGGAGGCATAGACAAGGATAGATACTACCCTTAGCATTTTTTCTCGCAGTAAATTATAATCCAAAGCTTTTCTCAATTTAACTGTATCACTAGATCCCATTGTCAAAGCTTTAAATTTCAGAATAACTGGAAGAATTTATTAAAATTATTAATATTCAAAAACAATGGGATTGTTCATTCAACTGCTGTGCTGGAGTTCACAGTTACTTAAAAATTCTGTTTATATTGAGTCCACAACCTACTATAACCTTCCAGTTTCATTAACACTTAATGATTAATGACACTTTTTTGCAGGAATGAGCAAAGATTTAAAATATAAGTTGCCTTTGTATTACTGTTTCTCTCTTAAAGACCTCCAATGTTCTAATTTAGAAACAAACCTCCATGAATTAAGCAAGCAATCACACAGCACTGAGAGCAATCTCCAAACCCCATTTCCCTCCCCTTCCCCAAATCTTCAGGAAGCTCTTGCAAAACTCATATATATATATATATATGTATTTGTGCATAGGTATATTATAGCATTTTGCTATGACATAGGAAGGGAAAAACTTAAAAAAATTCTTTCAGATGTTGTTCACATTTTCCATCTTTTTAGTATCTGTATAATTTGTGGAATGTAGTAGTAACTCTGTCCTTAAATCATCAAAATATCTGTCTATTTACCTTTTTTTGCTGTTGACCTAAAGCTCCCCTCCTGGTTTCAAATTTAATACTTTTAAAGAATTACCACTTTTTTAGAGGAGTATGACATGTAAAGTATATCAGGCTTTTTCAGAAAAGTTTTCTAAAACTATAACCATGACATGCATCAATGGTTTGAACAGGCGATTGATGGGATGCTTCATACAACAATGTCATGTTAAACCATCTTCACCCATTTTGTCAGTATCAAAATTTTTTAAAATTGCCAGAAGTTTGAAAAGTATCCACTAAAAACTGCCTAAAAATCAATAGATCAAAAATCTCAAACAACATTAATTACGTTAAATACTGCTATGACTTCTTCCTCACAGTAAGAATTGCAGAAATGTCCTACCCCTGGTAAAGCAGATACATTGCTGACTGGCTCAGATGCAGCTACAGGTGTAGCAGATACTTGTAATATCAGACCCACACATTTCTCTTAGTCAGCAGACAGCTCTTATTACAGATAATATTGGTACCAGCCTTTCTGAGTCATCTCAACATTATTCACATGCCATTCCCCCTGCTGGTACATAATGGACTGGTTTGTTGCCTAGCACGGCAGACACCCTGGTTCAGGAACAGCACGGCGGCCACGCTCAGGCCACTCGGTCCATACTGCACACAGGCATCAATGTGATGGATGGCAGAAAATGGCGTTTATTCCTGGAGAATTTGACCTTTTATAACCTAGGTTCACAGTGTCACTCCCATCTGCTTTCATCACAGCTAGGTGCTATTGGCTAATTACGGGGGTCATTACCATACCCTAAAGAGGAGGGGGGTTACTATCTTTCTGTTACATCCCGATATCTTCCGTCCGCCAGGCCCTAACACCTCACACTGGTTTTCCATTTCAAGGCTGAATATCACAAAATGCTAAGGTGGCAACACTTTCACTTGGGTTCAGTTTGGGAAAGATAAGGTAATATGGTATCATTGTCAGAAAAAAAAAACATGGTTTGACTTTTTTTTTCCTTATTTTTAAATTTAACTTCAAGATGTTAAAATCATGGAAATTATTACCTTATAATTTTTACAAGGTCCAATATATCTTATAAAAACATTTTTCTCTTATCGTTATGTCCTATCATATAGATTCATAATCACTGAAACATAGGATGGCCTGGGTTGGAAGGGACCTTGAAGGTCATCTTGTTGCAAACCTCTGCCATGGGCAGGGACACCTTTCACTAGACCAGGTTGCTGAAAGCCCCATCCAGCTTGGCCTTGAACACTTCCAGGGATGAGGCAGCCTCAGCTTCTCTGGACAGCCTCTGCCAGTGCCTGAGCACTCTCAGGTAAAGAACTTTCTCATAATGGATAATCTAAACAAACTCTCTGTAGAGAAGTTTTGTGCCAGTTTGAAGCCATTTTCCCTTGTCCTGTCAGTCTAGGCACTTGTAAATAGTTTCCCTCCATCTTTCATGTAGGCCCCCTTTCAGATACTGGAGGCCCCCAGTTAGGTCAGTCCAAAGCTTATTTTTTCCAGGCTGAGTAATCCCAGTTCACTCAGCCTTTTCTAATAGGAGAGGATCTCCATTCCCCTAATCAATTTGGCGGCCTCCTCTCTCCTCACTCCAACACTTCCATGTCCTTCCTGTGCTGGGACCCCAGAGCTTAACACAGTGCTTTGTTGGATTTCAGAAGACATGAAAACAGCTTTGTATTTATTATTGCTACCTACTTAGAGGATACTGTCATCATGTTAATACTGCCTGCAATTTCAGCTTCTGTACTTGCAACAGAATCTGCAGCCTTTAGCCTTTGATACAGTTCCCATGTGTGGTACTTTACATTTCTGCATTATGCAAGGGGAATATCCAAGAACCCTCTGTAACTGCTCATGCACATTAAAAATAAGACTCTACTAAAACAACTCAACAATCAAAACTTTTACACACCTACTGTTTTATCAATACATCAGCATCAGAGAATGCTGATGCTATAAACAAGCCATTTGCAATTTTATTAAGTGACAAGTGCTTTGGCTGCATGTTTTAAGGTATATTTTTCTGTCCATTTTACTTTTAAATATTTGCTTAAATGACCTAAGGGAAGGTTTCTTTTCAAATATTTTTACAAGACTTAAATTATATACTAGGTTTTTGTAGATTAATAAAGGTGAAGTATAGCTTTATGAAAAATAAAATTTATTGTGTGCATGACAACAGCTACTCTTCAAGCTTTTAGTATTCTAATATATCCCCCATAAGATATATACACCTTGCTGGACAAAGGAATGTAAACATTTATGTTCACAGAAATTATGTGGTGCAGGTTTAGTATTTTATATTTTAGGAATTTTATGATTTCATCATAAAAGGAATTTGGAACATAGAGACTACTTAGAAATTCAAGATTGCTTTGTGGTTTCTTTAAATATTTTCACCCAAGTACTCAATTTAAAGTAAATTAAGCCATAAAACTACACAGAAGAAGAGCATAGTTTTGAATATCAGCAAATAAAAGTTGACTATGTTGTATAAAAAAACAGTTGAACTCCTTGGTCTGGAGATATTCCTATTCAATAATTTTGTCATAAATCATTCCTTCCTTCATGTGCTTGGCAAAAGGCATTACTTGGCTCTAGCAGCAGTACTTTTCATCCTTTTGAGTCATGGGAACTTCTGGAGTTTATTTCAACAAACTATGATAGTGAAAGCACATTTTATAGGTAAAATCTCTCCTGGAACAAACCAGTGGGAAAAGAAGATGACTCAGAGGGATGATATTTAATTAGTATTATCTATGGTAATAAGCCATTCCAGAACTAAGCTAGTCATGACAAAGAAAATAGCCCCTCAATCTTAACAGGACTTCAGGGCTTAGCTTTAAATAATGACTTATCACTGAAAGTTTTAGCAAATGCAAATGCAGAGCTGCAAAATATATCCTGAGCTTCCAATATAATTCACAGATTTAAATACAATAATTTATGTAATCCACTACTGTGTAGTAAATGGATAACATTATTTCTTAAATACTAGTTCTTATAGTAAAAAATTTATGATTGAAATCTGCCTGTGCACTGGTTCATATTTACAAACTAGGGCAACTGGAATTACCTAGACAGTAGGTAGGCACAGGATTATTTACTGCTGTTCTGACAAAGGAATGGCTGGAAATACTTTTCTGTCAAACACATTTTTAGAATCTATATAGAGCAGTTTGCCATATTTAAAGTACACTGGGATCCAAGAAGTCCGTATCTGCCTCAAAGAGAGGAGGGGAGGAAAACATTCCAGTCAAGATCAGCACAAAAGTTTTATGTTACTTCATCACCAGGACTGTAGGAAAGACCTAGTGACAGGAACTATTTTCAATTGGTATCTGCAATCTAAACTATCTGCTAGATGCTTGCCACTGGTAAAGTTTTAGGGTGAAGATGGGGGAACAGGTCTTTTACTTTCTACTGTTCATATCAAATCCATGGAATTACATTAATTTTATGATTATGACTGCACTATGCAAACCACTTCCTTCTTTTATATTACTGGATGTAAAGAGTAATCAGAGCTTTCAGAATTAGAAAACCCACGTGTTTGCTAAGTAGAAAATTCTTATCTCTAAAGGAAATTGTCATGAGAGAAGCACAGATTTGTCAGCCTTCTTTTCACATTGCAGATGTATCCAGCCAGGCTGGTACTCCACACTACCTCTACAGTCAAAGATAGACAAAACCTCATCTATTCCTCCAACTTAAAGAAACAAGGAATGTCAAGACTGTAGCATTGACTGCCTTGATGTCTCAGGCTACCCCGGCCAAAAGAAACGTCTCCATCCCTTTAATGTAATGCCATGCTGAAGCATGCAAAAACATGCAAAAGCAGTATACAAAATCTACCCCAAATTCATGTGTGGAATTAAATTCGCATTCCTGAGGGCTTTGAATATAAATTTTAAGAAGCAAATTGAGCTAAAAGAATTTCTGAAAAGAACCAGTCAGACACATATCAAAACACTGCAGAATATGGGCAGCAACTGTAACAATGTGATGTATCATTTGTGAATATAACAATTTTTTCATTAACATTTTAGAGTTTAATAGCATAGAGTTTAATTCAGCAAAAGAACTCATATTTAAAGCTCACTGTACTGTACAAAATTGAGCCCTAAATCTATGAAGAATATTTGACAACAGTAAAAGAGTTTCTGGGTTTAGTTGGCATTTTATTTCTTAAGGTGAAAGAATTAAATAAATGGGAGTTATGCTTGTTTGACATTCTAGATACCCTTCAGTTTATATTCTAAAACTGTCCTAATTTTTCAGCAAGACTGGTGTCAGAACTGCCTACCTCTGAGTGGCTTTAGAGCCTAGCCACAGTTTTGAATTGTGGGTAGCCAAGTTCTTGCTTATATTCTGTGATTTGAATTGGAAAACAGTAATGGGAATATTTTCAGCTGAATACAAACTTCATTGACTATTTTGCTGAAATTAAAGTAACTGACAGTTCCAAATATGATACAAAAATAAGGAACCTTGAGTGGTTATCTTCCAAAGTAGCTCAAACTCCATGGTACATTTCTCTAAACTTTTTGCCTGAGAAGGCAAATACTTTCTAAAGAATATTAGAACTCATAGGAGCTTTTAGCAAAAACCAAAATTCAACTCAAAATCATAAATAGATTTTATCTTTAATTTTCCAACAGATTTAAACTATGTCTTGCTAGACTAGAAGACTACATGATTATAAGATGCATTAATAGAAAATAGCACAATAAATGCATTGAATTTGAAAATGTCTAGATTGAGCCCTTGAATGTCACCCACTTCTCATGTGTTGCAACAACACATAAACACACATGTAGTACATGGAGTTTCATTTAATTTCTTCAGGTCCCCATTTTCCAATGATAAAACAGGAATTATTCCTCCTCTATTTGCATGACTTATGGCATAAGATTGTAAAATATTTGGGACAAAAGAGATTTTTGAGAATTTTGTAGTAAAATGGATACTCCAATCTAGTCCATATGATACACCACAAAAATCCTAAGATGTCCGAAGCTATAGAAAGCAAATGCTAAGATAGCTTCCTTATACTCTGAAACACTTTTCCTAAGTTTTCCTGAGCTAAAAACTCTAATCATACTTGAAGAATGTTCATAGTATAGGGATTTCAATTACACAGATGCATATGACCCAATCAGCTAAATTCAAAATCATTAT
Organism: Pseudopodoces humilis; assembly: GCF_000331425.1. The sequence continues at coordinate 65,999 of NW_005087727.1, read as the reverse complement.
GGATTAAATGCTTAAAATGATACATTTTATTATGATTGTTATTATCATTTAAATTACAATCAAGAAGACTTAGGAAAGTCTTGGTTCTGAAGGTTGCAATAGGAAAGCTCACTCCAGAGAAAATAAAGAGCATATTGTTGATGTATCATGTAATGCATCCTGAGCTATCCTTTTCAAAACCTTGGAAGAATTAGTGTGGCAAACATCTTACCTACAGTGACAGGATGTTCTTTTAGTTGTTTTTCTGTGTGGGTTTGTTGGCTTTTTTTCATTTTTTTTTAAATAGATATACTTTGGTGGCAAGAGACTCCTCAGTTAAACTGCAGTTGCCTACTCTAAATGTATTGAGCTTGATGAGAGCATAAAATATGTGCTACCCTTGGCACTATCAATCTAAGTGTTGGGTAGTATTGCATCTTAAGCTTTTTGATTGAGAATTATTTTCCTGCTTACTTCCTGAGATGTGCAATGCAGGCTAATGCACCTGTGGATGTGGAAAAATACTGTGCTGTATTTTTCCTGAGATCAACAAAATATCAAAAACTGACAAATGAGAGATCCAGTGGGACTAAGAAACATTAGAAAATCAAAGATCTGTTTACCTTATCTTCTGAAATTTATCACTCTTTTCTCTCAAGACTTCACATATTTTCAAGACAACTTCAGAGGCCTAAAAATCTTTTGTAAATTGGTCCATTGAAGCTGAAATTGCACTTATACCATGTGGGAAGTGCAAAAATAGAAACTTCCACAGACATTGAAGGGTTCAATCTGCAGCCTTGGACAGATGTTGGATTAATGTAATGATAAATGTTAAATTTTAATTAATTTTTAAGTGAGCTTGGAGAAACATTATGCAGAGATAATTGTCCAATTCTTCACTGATTTGAGATTTATCAGCTGTTTGCAGACTCTGAGATGCTGCTACACTGTTTTAGTGATTAATAGTAATTTGATCTCACATGTTATTAATCATGCTTATTATTTGATTAATTTCTAACTACTCTAAGTTTTTTGTTAATTATGTGTATAGTTTTGATGTTTTTCATGTGTGTGATAAGGGGTCCAACTCACTTTTAAGAGCAAAAGGAATCAATGCCCTAAGAATATTCAATTAATGTAATATGTACATTAGAAATTTAGACCGTAATTAATTTTTGAATAATGAAATATTTGTATCAAAAATTTAGAAAATATTATAAAATCTGAATTCCCAATTAATAGTGCCACTTCTAAGCCTAAATGATTCATTAACTTGAAGAGGGGATATGCCTATGTTCTATTAACTGGTTCAAAATAGTCACCGATTTGTCTGACCAGACACTGACCCCGAAAACATGAAACCCAGTGAAGACACCATACAGCCTTTGCAGTTAAAACAAGAACAGAAGTAGGACTGCCAAGATAAGGTTGTGTTATTAAAAAAAAAAAAAACAAACACAACTTTAAAAAGTTATATTTTTTTAAAAAAAAGTAACTGAACCTTCTCCTGAGAACACTGTATTATGTTAAATTAGTTATGCATTTTGAATTTATGTCATTAGAGACTACATACACATATTTTCAGTGAACAAGCTGCCAAAATTATTATATTTAAATTGAACTTTTCTTTAGACCACCCTGTTTTCCATAGTGCTGTTACTTTCCACTTTGCTGTATTACCAGACTGTCATTTTATAAACCTCTTCACACCCCTTAACTGTGCTCAGCTTCAGAATTTTAAATGACCAGGTTAGGTTACAGTTGTGCATCTGTGCCACAGGACATGCTCAGAGGCCTTAAAGGACAACAAAATATATCTTTGCCCATGGTTTGAGCACTAAATGAAAGTACAACTACCAAAGTGGACTACCACTGAAAAACCCTGAGAAGTCTAATTGGAGACAGTTCAATAGCTGTAAAAGTATAACCCTTTTCAGAAATAAACTGGACATCATAGAATATTATGATTTTTCATCTCTTATGTACTTATGGCCATGGAAGAATTTTATTTTTTTTTTTTTAAAGTTTGCTAACAAACCCCTCTCCTCTTTATCAATCAACTCATATTCTTCACTGTTAGCATCACATTTGTTAAATAATTACATTTTTTTTCTGCCCAAGTTCTGTTGCTATAGAAATATAGACTCAAACACACTGTTTCCACTCAATGTACACTCTATAATCTATGTATATTATGTACACTTTATAATACAACTATCCTGAAAATAGATAAAGACACAATATTAATTAACACAAATTAATACAAATGAGGAACCAGAATACGGTGTATCTGTACTGGTTCCCTGTAAAGTGTTATGCACAGGGAATATTCCTGCAGTATTAAACAGCTATTATGTTTTGAACTATATTTCTAAGCTGTGTTATGTTCCTATTTTTCTCCAAAGTCTTCTGGGGGTAGCATTATTTTTCTAAGATGCTTTAAAGTTTCTACTCCAGACAGCAAGACAAATTTACATATTTACATGACAAACAGACATATTTATTGTTTAAAGAACATTCATCCCAGACTATAACAGCAAAAGACACTACTAACCATACTTAAATATCTGAAACAAACCCATTTAGGAGCTAAAAAGAAGTGCAAGCACACAAGAGGTTGTGTATGGATGAGTAGATTTTTCCCCAAAAACAGAGTAGAAAAAAAAAAATGTTCAGAACATAAGACTTTTTCCCTTTAACTGAATGACAGAACATATTGTTGCAGATGAAAATTTTCATTCTCTGCTATGCTAAAAACCTGCAATACAAGATACTGCAGTTCCAAGAGTCTGCATAATGCCTGCTAAAACCCATGGAAACGAGACACCTCTGTAGCTTTTAGCACATCTTGTTAAGTACATGACCTGTTTCAGGCCACACAAAGCCTGACAAAAAAGGAGGCTTCTGCCTCCCTGCACTAGCATACAAAGTGACCTGTTAAAAGCAAATCATGAAGACTAGGGTCAGTTAAATATTCATTATAGCTTAAAAATGCACATTCAGTCATAAAAAAAATCATTATATTACAATTAATTGGTTTTTATATCTCAAAAACAGTACTTAAAAGTTATGTCATTAAGAACACAAAACCAACAGACCACTAATTATAGGCCTCAGTAACGCCCATGGGAAGCAATGTCAGATCTTCCCAAAGACAAAAGGATAAGCATATGCATCATATTCATTGTACAATGTGAATTTATAGATTTTTATGATAAGCAGTATTTATAAGGTTATTATGTTTACAGTCAGATTCTTATGTACTTTAACACCTCTTTGTGTGATCACCTACAGGATGTGTCATTGTCAATGTCATCTTTCAAATTCTTCTTTTGTTCTCTAACTGAAAAATTATTTTCTTTGAATGGGTTGTTTAGCTAGCCCTGTGCAGGTTTCTCTCATTCTTTAGTCTCTTTTCTTGTTTGAACAGGTTTGCTATGGGTTTTAGCCTATGCAGCTTCATGATTTTTCAGTATTTCCAAAGTTAGGCTTCGAAGGGAACCAACTACTAGGTGTTTGATTAGTTTCTAATTGTTAAGAGTTTTGTTTTTATAAAAATTAGTTAAGGGACATCCTTCCAGTTTAAAGCTTAGACCCTGGACAGGTCTTGACTTTATCTGGATGGAAAATTTGCCAGTAATCCAAAGCAATGCACCAAAACAATATTCAAGTCACTTTGACTTGGAAATTTGACCTTATTGATATGATAGCTGGATCAATTTTAAAGTGAGCTTAGAGAATCGTAATCCGGAAATGATTATCCAGTTCTTCACTGATTTGAGGTTTGTCAGCTCTTTGCAGAGTCTGAGATGCTGGTATAGTGCTTTAGTACTTAATAATAATTTAATCTCATATGTGTTATTTTTCATGTTTATAATCTGATTAATTTCTAACTACTGTAAGCTTTTGTTTATTATGTATATTGTTTGTTTTGATATCTTTTATGTGCATAATAAGAGAGGTACATTTCCCTTTTAAAAAGTAAAATAATTAATGCCCTGAAAGCATTCTATTAATGCAATATGTGAATTACAAAATTACACCACAATCCATTTTGAAAAATTTAGAAAAGATCATAAAATCTGAATTCATAATTAAGAGTACCACAGCTAAGCCTGATTCCTTCAACTTAAAGAAGAGATATGCCTATATTTTATTAACAGGTTCAAAATAGTCATCCACTCATCTGATCAGAGACTGACTGCCTCCAAATTTTGCCAACAGAAGTTTTATGCTATCATCAGAATGTTGTATCCCTACTAATATTCTTCAGTTATTCCTTGTTCCAGAATTGGAAAGAACACTCAGTGATGTTAAGAATCAGCATTTCCAACTAATAGTTTTTATTCTGCTTAAACAGCACATTTAGAGTCTCAACCATTTAAGACCTCAATAGTAATTTTTTTCATTTCCCTAAAAACACTAGACATTATTTTTGTTCCATTTGCAAAACTGTAAACCTTAAGTGTCAGTAGGGTCATCCACATGGGATCTTTGGTCACCAGTAGATGCATGAGATTCCTGAGGCATCTCTTGAACCACAAGAATTGGAGATCCCTGTCTCTGTAAAAATGGCTTGTTTGATGGATGGAGTCTATCATGGGTGAAAAAGTTTCAAAAATAAGTCGATACATTTTAGTAATCATAATAGTAATGCTAATTACGGTGCATTGTTTTCTCCAGTGCATTTGATAAATGATTAATAAAGCTTCTAAAGGATCTACATGTTGCAAAAAGGAGGGGGAGATGCTGGAATCCAAAATAAAAGTCTCTCTGAGTCCCTCAGAGAGAGAAAAAAATTAAAATGTATTAAGCCACATAGACATGAAGTAAAAGTTTAGGTTTTAGTTTTAAGTAGGTAAAAATATAGCTTAAGTGCCTTAAGAGTCTGTGTTAGTGAAAAGCCTTATTACCCAGTTTGAAATTCAGTGTTAATATCATTCAGAGATTCAACTTAGCTCCAGACATAATGAAAATATAGCTTACATTTCTAGATAGAACAGATAGGATTATTCACATAAACAGATAATACCCTATACGTAGGATTTAGGTAAAGAGAACACTGCTCTTGTATGTTAGAATTAAGTTCAGATTGGCATAGAAAGTTTTGTTTTAGAATCGTGTTTTTAGCTGATTGGATGATTTATGAATTTAATCCCCTGTATCCCTGTATCCCCTGGGAATCTCTTTCAGACACACAAACACACACACACACACGCACGCACGCACGCACACGAAGAAGAACAGCAGCACCATCATCATCACCAACTGCTTTTGCAGCCCAGGACAACACAACTCCACACCAAGAAGCTGCTGCCCTGAACATTGGGACCTTATACCAGAGACCTGCTGCTCAGAACTCAGGACTTTATGCCAGAAGCTTTTAGTAAGGTCTTTAACTCTCTGAATTCTTTGCCTTTGAGACTGATGCTTTTATACAATAAATACCTTTCTAGCAACCATCAACCACTCATGTCTCTTTGAGACCTGAAAATATCCCTCGAATCCCCATTGATGTGTTGACAGTGCAAGAACTTTGGAAGAAAAATAAGAACCTTTCCAAAACACTCCCAATTTTAAAAGGACATAATTTTCCATTCTTTTATCCCATTTATTCTCATGTGCACAAAGGCAACCTATGAGTTGCTTAATAAAGCATCTTGTGAAGCTGGATTACACTTGCTTACAGTAATTGTACCAGGCAGGAGTTATGGGAACACAGTGTGCTCAGAATTAGAATCATTTACTGTTGGAATATATGGAAAATAGGAAGTTATGCATGATGCCATTCAGCATTTTCAGCAGAGCTTTTGCAAGTTACAGTAGAGTATGTTTGCATGCTTAACTAAGTGCATTAACATTTTGGGTCAGACTGGGAACACACTTTTGAACCGAACATCTCTTATCGCCTCTCACATGGCCTTGGGTTGCATTGCAGAATAATCTCAGAGGACAAAATTACATCCCTTTTGAATTAAGGTAAAAGGACATTATACTTCAGAACAACCTAAATCTTATGCTGCTGTTGACAGGACCAGGGTAGAGGGTAGAGCCAGGCTGAGCTAAATCCCTTGAAACATGCATAAATACATAAATATGCAAATTTCGGGTCTTTAACCACTAAGTGGTTTGTTTTAAGTTCTCTCCTGTTGTACCACACTACTGGCTAATGCAGCACATTAATTGCACAGTGGCAGCAGCCCTGGTATTGTCACTGTAACTGCTGACAGTGCCAACACCCTGAACAGACTGGGTAGACATTGAGACAACAACTATGTACATGCTGGCCAGCTGTCATAAATTAGAGAACCGCTCTTCCTCTCTAACCTTAGGAGATTGCACCTTGATTATGGAGAAGTATCCTGACAGGTCCAGCCACTCCAAATGAACAGATCACCTTCTCCCCTGTACAGGCTAGTGTCTCAGCTATCAGAAGTGGAGTCAGAGCAAAGAAACGGGACGTGTGAGTACCATGTGCTATCGTGGGGTTCTGCCTGTGGGACCACATGGAGGGCATAAGGAAGAGGGGTGTTGCACTTACACGAGCTTCAAGGTTGGAGGCAAGTGAATTGGGAGGAATAGCAGTGTCCCAAAAACATACACTCAGGAAGGTTACTCTTCCAGATGGAGCAGAAGTTCTGAGGAGATTTCCACTTCTGACCCTGATGAAGGAACTACAGGTTTGCAGTTACAGGAATCGGGTGATGAATGCTCTGATCAGAGACAGACGGGATCTGTCTCCAGCCAAGCAGAGGAAAGGGACTTTTCCAATCTTACTGGACTGTATGGAAGAGATTTCCTGGCATATCAGACCCATGGGAAAATAATGTCTGGTGGACACTGGTGCACAGTGCAAGTTAATGTCATCAGAGTCCATGGAGGCAGAACTCACATGTATTTCTGGAGTCTCAGGGGGTCCTGTCTGGTAAAGTGACCCTAACAGAAAACAAGGGGCATAAGAACCTTGCTGTGGACCATCCCAGATTCCCAGGGTGTCCTTGTAAGAGACTACCTCAGAAGAGGACACTGCACTGTAACTGTATCATGGGTATACTTTTGCTGTAAACACCATGAAGATTAAACAGCTTTTTAATGAAACAGCTGTTTGAACCTTGCCCAGCCTCTCAGATGATCCATCCATAGTGGGCTTCCTGCACGCTAAGGATCAGCAGGTGCTGGTTGCTACCATGACGGTGCATCAGTGCAATTTTGCACTATCCATGTGCCTTTGGTTTCCCTCCACAAGCTTTTTCATCAATGGAGAATGAAGAAATCATCAGCAAGACTTAATCACACTTGAAGAGTCCCATAAAGCCTGTGCAAAACTCTGATGGAGAGAGCAGACTTCCAGTAAATTATTGTGACCTGCACAAACCACTTGCAGAGTGCAGCCATACTGTACATGTTAGAACTCCAGTACAAACTGGCATTAAAGGCAGGCAAGGGATAGGCCACAACTTATGTGATCAGTGCTGCTTTCTCTCTTGCTTTGGCAGACTGTGAGCCATAGTTTGCTTCCATTCAGAGGATTGTCTATTACCTGGAAATGTCTGTCCCACAAATAGAAGTATACAGTGTAGCACATGAAAAAGAGATACATAAGCTGAGAGCAAAATGAATCTGCTTATTGCAGAGTTAAGACAGTATCTATATATTAGTGTGGGAATCTCTGTTCAGTCCATTGTACGCAGCCCTGCTGCAGGCCTGTAATAAATCCATCAGCCTGACAGTTTCTTAGTTTCCTCAAGGTTTGCAGGCTTTGAAGAAACAGGACGCGTTTCCTGTGTAATGTAAGTTCTTCCATGCTTTCCAGGAATTTTCTGCAGTGTCAGGCTTTGCTGGCTCCTAACAGTACAGTCCAACCATTTGCCATGGATTTATATAGACTGCAGAGGAACAGAGTGAAGCTGCCCAACACTAATGACAAAATAATGTAGGATGACACAATGAAAGAAGCGTTTGATAAAGCATTATTTGGACCCCACCTGCAGTGCTGCATCCAGCTCTGGGATTCCAGCACAGAAAGGACATGGACTTCTTGGAGCCAGTCCAGAGGAGGCCACCAAGATGATCAGAGGGATGGAGCAGCTCTGCTATGAGAAAATGCTGGGAGAATTGGGATTTCTTAGCCTGGAAAAGAGAAGGCTCTGGGGTGGCCTAATTGTGGCCTTCCAGTACCTGAAGGGAGCCTACAAGAAAGATGAGAGAGACTATTTACATTGATCTGGAGTGGCAGGACAAGGGGGAATGGCTTCAAACTGACAGAGAATAGGTAGATGTTAGGAAGAAATTATTTTCTGTGAGGGTGGTAAGGAACGTGTACAGATTTCCCAGAGAAGCTAAAGCTGCTGCATTCCTGGAAGTGTTCAAGATCAGGTTGGATGGAGCTCTGAGCAACCTGGTCTAGTGCAAGGTGTCCTTGTCCACAGCAGCAGTGTTGGAACTAGATAATCTTTGAGGTCCCTTCCAACCCATTCTATGATTAATATTTTCCCTTAAAGTTGACTTTGCCCAAAACAAAGTAAGGTCAAGTGCACAAGGATGTGCACAAGGGACTTCTTTTAGGAAACAAAATTTCATACAGATATTGCCACATCTTAATGCATGTTAATTATAGAGCAGCAGCCATATTCCCACCAGCTAACTGAAAGAAAACACAGGCATGCTGAGTTTCTAGACAGTGCCTATCCTTGGTTACAGTCAGACTGCAAGTCCTCTCCATTGTGTAAAACAGGAAGTATTTCAACCAGTTTCCTGCGCAGCAGCAAACCTTTGAAGAGATCAAACATGAAACTGATCATGCAGTAGCCCTAGACCAGCTGGACAGGACCAGAATGTAAGAAGGATGGCCTACACCACAGCCAGGGAAATTGTTGCTGTAGTTACACCCTCTGCCAGAGAGCATCTGGAGAGACCCAAGGTCAGCCTCTGGAGTTTTGGAGCCAGGACACAGAGGATCTGAATCCCACTGCACCCTAACTATGAAAAAGACATACTGGTAAAACCCAACTTCTGAGTTGCCTCAGAAGTAGTTATTACAGAAGCACAGCTCTTCTTGGCGCCACAAATATCTGTGCTGTCCTGAAGGACCAAATGAAGCATCCCTCTATACATCATGCAGCTGACACTACACGGATCACAGTTGCATGAACATGCTGAAGTAAACATCATATGCTTTCTATGGTGGAGATGGCTATCGGATGTTCAAAAACCTACCCTGTAATCAGTATTGCCACCCAAAATACTTTGAAAACCAAGTTTTACGATGACAATTCACCACAAAAAGAACTGAATTGGACAATATGAACCAACTATGAAACTACTTTGTAGGCATCCAGGCCAAGAAATATATTCCTTGACTGGGAATATCATGTTCCCTGTCATGCACTAGCCACCAGGAAGACAGAACAAGGCAATGTATTATTAAAAATTATGGTGAAAGCAATGAGTGCTGAGACATTAAAGCACTGATGTGATGCACATAAGCCAGAAGTCACATGTCTAGCAAACACTAGTGGATCTTCTTGCCCATATGAAAATACTGCATACTGGGGAAGGAGCTACAGCTCCCATGGCACATAAAGGGAATTGGATCAGAAAGTGTGGGTTATGCCTTCTTTGGGAAAAGGCAAAGATCTTTAAGGGTTAGATTTTTTCCCAAGGACATAAGTGTATTTGCTGGTTGAGTCAGCTGGAATAATCTGATGTGTTTCTCCAGGATGTCTAACCTTAGAGGAAAAATAAGGCTTTATTTGAGTTTCCATCATAGTTGTACTCCATTGGAAAGCACCACATTAAGAGTCAGTAAAACCAGTAAAAAGACAAGCCTTGTAAGGAACCTGCTAAGTGCGGACTGATCCAACCTGAGTTGGCTTCTGCAGCCAACAATTCAACACACAACATCATCCCTCCCCTCTCAAATCACCACCACAAGAGATAGACCCAGAACAAAAAGTCATAGATTTCTTTCTTCCCCATCCCACTGGAGTTTTTGGACAGTGAGATTGCTTAGTTGCTGTCTTGTTCAACCCCCAGGAGCAACTTTTCTTTTTTTTTAAATTTCTCTTCCAGACAAATTCCTGTTCATTTGGAGTTTAACTGGACAGAAGACTGTGGTAGTTTGACATTAATTGACATTTAGGGAAAGAAGTAAGAATCATCCACGGAAGTGATTTCTTTGAAAGAATCTGCCGGGAGCTTCCTTTGTGCCTGAAGCAGGCCAATAGCTGGCTCATTCTGAGAACTGACAGCATTTTGCACCACTGAAAATTATATCTGCCTCTGTGAATTCCACATTTTAAAAACCCAAGCCCAGAACCTCTTTCTCTTTTGTTTCTGGCCTCAGAAGCGAACAAAGCTGAGATGAGGCCGGCCCTGCTCCCCTGAGGCCTGTACGGCCTGTGGGGGAGGCCAGGCCGGACCCCATCAGCTCCCGGTGGGGGATGGAGGCTGTGGGATCCCCTCACCCCCCAGGCTGGGCCGGGCTCTGCTGCAGCCCCTCCTGGGAAACCCTCCGGGTCCCATTCCAGAGGGGTGGCTGAAGTCCTTCCCAGGGGGGCTGAGCCCTCCCGGGGAGCCCTCTGAGCCCTTTGCAGTGGCCATGCTGGCCCCAGCTGGGCTGAAATTCTGCAGCTGCTGAATTTCACCAGAAACTGCTGGCAGGAGGAGGAGAAGCCATCGGCTCACAGCGTGCTGCCTCTGAGGGCTGGCCTGGCTGCTGAGAGCCCAGTGCAGCCACCCAAAAATCATCCAGCATAAACAGCTCCAGCCCCTGCCCCGGCAGAGATCACATAACCATCCACAGGCTGGAGCAACATTTAACTTTTTCACTACACGGATGAGACCTGCAGACCTTGTTCCTCTCTTCAGGGAGAAAAAAAGGAGTGGCATGTAGAAATACAACATGAAAACACCGAGGTCTGTAAAAAAAGGAAAAAAAGGAGTCAAGCCTCAGATGGAAGAGGGATGAGGAGATGCTGAATAGGGCTGAAATACTGTTTTGGTAGGGCCATAGAGATGGACAATGATATACTGAAATATCTCCTTTAATTCATGAGAAAAGTATGGGGGGTGGGGGTGAAGTATTCAAACTTTAGATGTGAGCAGAGGTATCCACTGATGAATCCTAGCAGATGTTGGAGTAGCTGTGATCCCATGAGATGCTTGAACAGAGAGAGAGAGATGAGAGTGATGAAGACCCTTTTTTCCCAAGGGAGAGAGGAAGAGAACCTCTGTTCCCAGAGATGATCACAAAGACAGATGAAGAGAACCTTTGCCTTTGAACAACTCATCCTTAAAATAGTACCCCATGAGTTCATGGCCCATGGACACACCTCTAGGACGGCTGTGAAAATGGGAGGAATGTCACAAAGGCAGAATTTTTTCCCAGGTGGCTGCTTTTTGTGGAAATGAAAAGCCCTGAGAAAACTGTTTCTTGTGGAGAAGCCTCCATGGCATGGCAAGAGAAAACTCCTCTCCCTACAAGAGCTAATGAAAGACTATTGTAGAGTTGGTACTGATTTAATATCCCAGGTTTTGTCTCTATGTGGTCAGTTGGTTAAGGAGAAGTTGGGCAGGGGGAGGAAAGGAGATCTGAAGGTTTTATTCTGGTTTCTTATTCTTGTAGTCCTGTTAATAAAGTTTCTTTATTCCATTTAAGTTTTAAGCCTGTTTTGCCCTTTTCCTAATCCGTATCTCACAGCAAGAAATGAGTAAGAGCACTGGTGATTTTAGCCAGCGCTAAAACCTACCACATTATTTGGTGCATTGACCAGGAAACTGAAACTGGCAAATCTAAACTACTACAAAGATGCTGGAATAATTCTTCTTTTTCTGAAAATCATGACTTTGGCCAAAGGTAAAGTAGCATGTATTTCATTACCTATTATTTTGTGCTTTTACCCTTTAGCACTAACTTACTTTTAAGTCTCATATATTTTACATCCATATATAATTTTCATGTAATCAAACAGGTTTTGATTCTTAAAGTTCACACATTCCTTTCTGAATTTAACAAATGAGAAAAAAAAGCAGTCAGATATAAAAATCTGTATGCTACCAATACCACTGAAAACTAATTTAATCTTAAATTCCCTTGTAAACATCTGTTGTTAATAAAACATCTACCCTTTAAGCAATTGTAAGATTACCAGAGAGCAAATAAACATCTAAATAATCTTATTTCATTTTGCCTCCCACTGGAGGTCTCTGGGACATATAATTCCTTCTCTCTTTCTCAGCTTTTCTACCCCTTTATAGCTCTTCCAAATTAGTTCAATGCTGAATGTATGCCTCAAAAAAATTAGCTACTTGCCTGAAAACATACCCTAACTTCAAAACTTGACTGAAGTTATAACAGTTTTCCTGTTAGCCTGCATCAAGCAACCCCGTAATTATCTCTTTCCTTGAGGGCTGCCGTCAGTTAGCATAAATCCCAGAATATGTTTTCTCCTTGTTAAAGCAAACATTTATTTTTCTCCTTAAAAGAAAAACACATTTGGATTTTTTTTTTTTTTTTTTTTTTCTTATGAGGAAACTCCATTATTTTGGAAATCCAGATTAAGGACTCTGAAGGCACCTTATTTTCAACATCATAGTTGAACCTCCTCAACAACTTTTGTTTTGCTAAATTGATATTTAAAGGTCTGAGTTTTAGTAAGTACATATTCCTGTGATAATATAAATTGTTAGAAGATTGACATTTTCATAGGGGAAAATTTCAATAGGACAGTAAAGATTTGGAGGAGAAAATATCCATTTTCCCTGATGGAGAAATTTTTTGCTCTGCCCAAAAAGCTTTTGCCTTGGCTCTTGAAAACATTTTCTGCAAGGATGAAACCTCCCCTGGTTTTGAAGATAGTTAGCAATGGCTGGACCACAGGCAATGAAAGTACTACTGGGTGTATCAGCACCTCTCCAAGTTGACTGGGAGAAGCTGACTGGGAGAAAATTAGTTTGGTTACCTATAAACAATTCTCTTTCCTTCAAGTGGTTTGTACCTTATTCCTTCAGGAGATCTGCTGACTTTTAATGTGTAATTGGTTCTGACTTGAATAGAGCACAGACATATACAAACTAAACGTTAGCCAAACTAATGTTGACTAATCTATTATCCTGGAGATGCAGTAAGATTTTTCCAATGAGATTTTAAGAGAAGAATCAGGTAATGCAAAAAGTGTAAATGTAAAAAGAATTTTGTAAAACCATAATAAACTGGTTGGCCAAGGGAAGCCTAAAAGACCCTAAGTCAAATAGGAATGATTTCACCACCACAGTATGACACAGAAATGTCCTACATATTTAATCTGCTAGTCTTTGATAGAACACTGATACCCTATTCCAATACTAAGGAGAAATGAAGTGACTTGCAAGTCTGACTCTGAACTTCAGTTTCCCACATCTTACATCCATCTCACAGTTGTCCTGGTGAGGACACACCTCAAAGCACAAATCTGTCAAAGTGTCACAAGTGCACCGACAGAAATATATATAGAGAAATGATCATACAAGTATGATCATTTTAGGCCAGAATGATAAGGCATAGACCTGAGAAGCCTTACGTGCTCATTCAGTAGCACATCTGGAGAAAAGGAGGCTCAGGGGGACCTTTATCACCCTCTACAACTGCCTGAAATGAGGCTGTAGCCAGGTGATTGTTGGCCTCTTCTCCCAGGCAACCAGCAACAGGACCAGAGGTCCTCAGGCTGCACCAGGGGATGTTCAGGTTGGACATCAGGAAGAAGGACTTCAAGCATTAGAACAGGATGTCCAGGGAAGCCAAGTAGGCCCCATCCCTGGAGGTGTTCAGTAAATGACTGGACATGGCACTTAGTGCTCTGGTCTCAGAGACAAGGTGGGGATCAGTCACAGGTTGGACTAAATCTTGGAGGTCTTTTCTAAGATTCTTTCAGCACAGCCTGGTGTTATCTAATATATATAGATATTTACATAATTCATAACAAGAAGGAATTTCCAGTATTTTTTGGAATTTACAGTCCTGAGAAGAAACTAACTCTTGAGAAAAGACATATCAACAGACTGGGAAGACAAAGCAGAGAAAACTGCATGCTTTCTTTTCACTTCAGGATTTGGAGCTTCATGGGTCAGTGGAAAGGGCTGTGTGGCATTGCAACTACAACTGGAAGTAACATCTGGAAAATCCCTTCCATGACATCCCAGCCCAATGAGATTTCAAATTGGTAGGCAGCTCTCACAGTAGAAATGTGTCTTGGTTTTGAAGGACAGGTGTCTGCTAGGGAGGGCAGGAGCCTCCCTTAGACTGAAAATGTAGACTCCCTCCCTCCAAATTATTATAATTATGAAATCAAGGGGCTGTCAGGCAGAGATCTGGGGATAGGAATAACAGTTCTTTACCAGTGTGTATAACAAGGCACACAAACAACAATAACTACAGCATTAAGAACAAAACAGAACCAGGGACCCCGGGACAGCCTTCTCGGCCGAGACGGGAAGGGATGGAGGAGAGGCTTTGCTTCACAAACCCCTCGGGCAGTCAGTCCCGGTGCTCCTGCAGGGCTCTGAGGAACACTCAGCTGGAACAGCAGGGATGAGCTGAGATCCTGGGCTGATGGCTGAGGTGGATCAGCAGCTCCGCGGCGGTGGCTGGCACTGCCACACGTCCCGGCAGGACAGGGGGTGAGAGGTCCAAAAAAAAGAAGAAGAAGCAGCACCTCTGTCTGGGACAGCTCCCAGCGAGTGTTCTGATCTGAAGCTGGAGAAACCAGCCAGCCCCCAGCTGCCCCCGCCTTCCTTTTTTCCTGACCCTCCCTGCCCTCCGGGGCCATCCAAACTCTTTGTGTTTCTCAAGCACCCAATAAGTACCAGCAATCAGGTTTTCCTGAAACAAATGGATAAAAATTCCATAGGTGAGACAGAATAAAAGGACGGACACCTAACTTCCAGAAAAATGGCAAAAGGCAAAGAATAATGCAGATACTAAATATCTCAAACTACAGATATTTGGCTTCTGATATTGAAGAAAAACGAAAAATATACAAAGTCTTGAAAAAATAAATATCCCCAAGTTTTACAGTAATCTTTAAGAAAAAAATCAGTAATACCTGTGATTTACATTCCATAGTCCCTATTTATGTAACAAAGATTTATCAGAAAGGTCTGTTCACAATAAAGTGACTTCTTATTCTTTATTTCATGTTTATTTTGCTAGATGATCAGAAAATACTAAATGCAGGTAATTCAACTTTTCTCCCCAGAATTTCAAGTTCTCACAATAGGCTTCATCAGCCCTCTTCAGTTATAAAAATCACATCTGTTTTCAACTTACGAATTCATAAGAAAAAACACAGTGTGAAGCACAGAAAATTTCAGTCTAATAATTCACTCTTAAATTACTACATTTTACTAAACAGAGCTCTATGTACAGTAACATTCAATTTATTTGCTATAACCAAGTAAAAACAGATCATTAAGCCAAAGATTCCTGGGGAAAGAGATTAACAAAATATTTTGTGATTCTTTTGAAGAAATAGTTCTTCTTCTACTAGCAGTTATATTAACATATGTTCAACTTCAATCCAAGTAATTGCAGCATAAGGAAAAAAAACTACTTGCGTACTTAAATCAGACCTGCATATGTAGTTATATGTTTAGTTGTATAAATAACTAAACCAGTACTCTGTTAAAATTCAATTCTCTATTTCTGGTTTGAGTTAGTTGGGGTTTATGTTTGCTTTCACTGTGTTTTGACTTTTTTTTTACAGGAGTTCTGTTTTTATCACAAAAAGCACCTGGTTTCCCCAGGGCTTAGTTTTGCTACCCAAACACCAATCAGGGAAGATCTGAGCAATTGCACATACTTCTTCCCCTTTCTCCAGCACAGAAAAGCACAGGACACTCTGTGAAAAGCCTAGGTCTTTCTACCTGTTGAAGTGTTTTAGAGGAATTACCCAGCTCAACCAGTTTAGTTGGACCTCAAATATTGATGCACAACAAAAAGCTGCAGCGTGCTTAGCAGCTGAATACATTTAAGTCGCTGTGTAGAAAGACCAAACAGATACTATTCTGAAAATAAAGTTTATCTGTTCAGAGTGCCTCTACACAGTAACTTTCCTCTTCTCCACCAACAGCTTCATAGGTTGCCTAAGAACCTGGCAATTACTGCCTGGAGCCAGTGGCATCTCAACAACAACAATATTACTGCAGCTACCACTAATTGAGTGTCATGATAACAGCAACAGGTGAAGCAAGGAAAAACAGCAAGGGACAACTGCAGGCTGTAAAGATTCTTAAGAGAAGTACAAATATTATCAGTCATTAAAAATACACTCAATTAAGGGAATTTATTTGTGAGAAATGAACTTGTAAAAATTCGTAAAAATCTAAATAAATGTATATAACAATAATGATATAAAATATAAAGTACAGTATGACACACAAGCCCTTCCCAGATCTAGCCACGAATTCCCACTCAAAGGATAACGATCCTAGCCGGCGCCCATCAACAAAAGAATAGACAGGACGCGGCCCATCAAGCTGACAGGAAAAAAAACTCCTCAAACTGACAAGGACAGGCTCGGTGACCATCAACGGGGAAGAATAAGCAGGACACGAAACATCAAGCCAAAACGGAGAAGCACCGACGAGATATTCATCACCGGACCCGAACACCTCGCCTTGCGGGCTACCGTTGGGGAAAGCCATCAAGTAAACAAAAGGAAAAATCCAGCCGAAATATCCATCGGCTCCAACCCGGATCCAGCCATCCCATCCGGATGGCCTGAACCACAAGAGCCACTCAGAATTTCTTTACATATGAGGAGACTCGGTCCGGACGTCCATTCGACTCTATTCTCCAATGCCAGGAAATCAATTCATACGACAATCAAGGACTGTTGATGAATGGTGCCTGCCTGGAATTTGGCCTCAAGGCTAAAAATCCCTATAAAAACCCCGGACAGTTTACCCTCCTTCGTGGATTTGGGAACACCTATACCTTTGGGTATAGACCCCTGTCCACCCAGCGCTGCGCTGTTTGTTTTATTGTGGTTTTCCCTCATTGTTTATTTTTTTTATAAAAATTGTTTTATAATAAATTGTTTTTATTTAACCCAAATCTGCCTTTGCATTTATAACATATTCTCCATACAACATGAATAACTATTCTACTTTGTTCTACTAACCACAGAATCAAGGTATGGGTTTGAATAGACCTTAAAGATCAACTAGTTCCAACTCCTCTGCCATGGGCAGGGATGCCTTCCACTGGATCAGGTTGCTCAGAGCTCCCTCCAACCTGGACTTGAACGTTTCAAGGGATGGGCATCCACAACTTTTCTGGGCAACCTGTGCCAGGGCCTCACTACTCTCACAGGAAAGAACTTTTTCCTAATAGCTAATCTAAGCTTTTTTTCAGTCAGTTTGAAGCCTTGCCCCCGTATCCTGTCACTCCAGACCCTTGTAAATAGTCTCTTCTCCTTCTTTCCTGTGGGGTCCCTTCACGTACTGGAAGGACATAATTAGGTCACCCCAAAGCTTTTCCTTCTCCAGGCTGAACAATCCTAATTCTCCCAGCCTTTCAACAGAGAAAAGAGGTGCTCCAGTCCTCTGATCAACTTGGTGGCCACCTGTGGACTGGCTCCAACAGTCCAAGGACTGCCTGTCCTTCCTGTGCTGGGATCCCAGGGCTAGATGCAGCCCTGCAGGTGGGGTCTCAGCAGAGGACACAGGGGCAGAATCCCCTCCCTGCCCTGCTGCCCACAGGGCTTTGGATGCAGCCCAGCACACAGTGGGGGGTTCTGGGCTCCCACTGTACACTCCTGGATCATATTCAGCCTCTTATGAGTTTTTTTTAATGGGCTTTATGTCAGAAATAATAAAATTTATATATCACAGCAGATCACTAGTACATGTGTAATGTACATTTCCAGCAAATCAAAGCAACTATTCTGTTTTCAAATCTCAGACTGAGATATGTTGTGCGAGTTTGCCATGACTGGAAAGCTGTGATGAACACACCTCAGCTCTGCAGGAGAGAAAGGCTAGGGAGACATGGGGAGTTGCCCTCTGTGCACAGGAGCAGTATAGATTCAGGAAGCTTTTCAATAGGATGGGAGACAATCTTGTTGAGAGCTCATGGGTTAGGATCAAGTAAAAGGCTATTGAGGGTGACATCCTGGGAAAAATCTGTCACAGACTCCCTGATCAAGGTGATGTAGCAGATAAAACCTGTAAAGAACTTGAAATCTCTGTGTCGCAGATCCTTGTTCACACAAGAAGCTTTGACCTCCCTGATATTTGCTGGGAATGTGACATGAAAGGACATAAGAAATCATGAAGGAGGATGTCAGGGGATAACTGTCACATCCCAGGATTACAGGGGCTGGATGGACAAACCTGGATCTGCTACTCATTAAACAAGAAACTAGTAGGGGATGTGGCAATCTGTGGTAATCTTGTTTGGACCTTAGCAACCCACGGCTGAAGGCAGAACACAAAACCTTGACTCCAAGAGAGCAGATATCACTTTACTGAGAGAGTGGGAAAGGGGATCTATGTGTAGCTTCAAACAGCAAAATAACTCAAGAAAGCTGTCTAATCTTTGAAGACCTCCAAGCACAAGGAACAGTTCATCCTCATGCCTGTGAAAACATGGAGACAATTTAGGAGACCAACATGACTTAATCAGAAAATTCATGACAGACACATTGCATAAAAAAAAATGCTATTATGCAGACAGAATTCAGGAAAGGAACTCAGACACTTAGTGAACCTGTCAGCAAAATTAAAACTTTTCTGTAGCTGAGACTTGCAGTGCACTTTAAGGGCCACAAGAAGTGCATCTACTGCTTCAGAAGTATTAAAAGTTTGAGCAAGGAAAGTGTGGGCCCATTGTCACGTGGGGCAAATGATTTAGTAGGAGACAGATTAAGGAATAGGGACTTCAAGTTTTCTTTGCCTCAGTCCTCAAAAATAATGTCTCATAGGCCTCCATGTTTATTGAAAGTTCAGGGAAGGAAAGTACCAGGTTTGGATGGGAATTGACTCGGGGATCATTTTATTTGAAAATTTGGCCTATAGCATCCCATGGATTCAGATGAGCCACATTCAAGCATGTTAGAGATCACCACTGTCCTCTCAAGGTAACTCTACCTTCTTTCAAAGATTGAGGAGATTAGGAAAAATCCTGATCTAGTGATATGAAGCTAAGTGGTAGTGATACAAAAAATTCAGCTTCTAAACTCGTATATTTAGTACAGTGAGGGCAAAGTCTCTGTAATCACTTAAGAAATTTTAGAGCTGTTGGAACACAAGAACACATTAAGACTAACAGAACAGTGAAATAACCACTATTGTAGGAACTGTAGCTCCTCTTCACCATAGTGATAACTGAGAAAATTAGGATAATAAAAAAAATGCTAATACAGTGTTTTAAAATTCCTTAGGCATTTAATAAGTTTTTTACAGTTTGAAGCAAAAGCCTTTAGTTGTGAACTGGTCTTCCACATCTAATTCACTATTAACTTTCAATTTCAATTTAAACATAAGCAGCTTGTGTATCAAAATGCAATGAAAAATGGAAGCAACAAACTTCTATTAATGGAATGTACAGACCTAAACAATAATGATAAATTAATCCAATCTCTTTTGCAGACTAAACATTGCCAGATTCACAGATGAAGAATCCTATGTGATTTCCATAAATGAAATTTAATATTTAGAATAAGACACTAATCTTAGATGTTAGTGTGCATTTAAGTTTACAGTATTCATATTTCAGAATATGAGCTAAGAAATGCATCTTTAAAGGAAAATAATTGATAGAAATATTTTCAGTGCTACCTTGCAAATGGAAGGTTTAAGGTATATTTTATGAAACTGCAGAGGCAGAAGTTGATGGTAAAACATCTCACTGTAGGATATTTAAACACTTCAAGCAAGAAAGTTTCTCTGTTTCCCAGAGCTAAATGTAGAAGGCTGACTTTTAGAAAGGTTAATAACACCCAATGGCATGCCTTTATCCTTATATATGAAACATGAGGATGACCAATTGTGATGGAAAGAACAAAGATCAGCAGCCATCCTTTAAGGACACAGACCCTTCAGGACTTTCCAACTGCTGTGATGAGATCTGCTTTTAAATCTGTCTCAAAGGAAAGCTGACAAGGTGCACATGTGCCAATGTGTGCTACAAACCCTGGCAAAGGCAGTGACTACTAAGAGAAGCTGCTGACAAATTAATCTCATTTGATAACTGTAGGTTTTTGAGGTGATGGACCTGGTACTTTCCTGCACTAATCACTTTAAAAGGTCTCAAGACACTTACTTATATCCTTAAGTTCATGTTCTCCCAAGAATTGTTCTTCCACTAGCTGACATCCTTCTACATCCCTTCTGAAACCTTTAAGTAAATGAGCTTTTATGGATTTCATGTTAAAGCATCACATTTTATCAAATATCACAGCCCACAGAAGTTCCACATTATATAACAGTGTAAAAGGCAACAGAAATTTCACCAAGCTTTCTTTTAACTTCACGCTTCTCATTTAGCCTTCTACTCTGCTAAACTAGGGAGTGGAGACCAATTGAGGTAACCAAATAGTGCCGAACTTAGCACTTTATTCATATACCATCTGTTATAATCAGTCTTAGAATGTAAAACATGGGCTAAATGATAGCCAAAAATAAAAATCATTAGATGAATTATTTGCTAAACAGTTTCCACAAAACAGTCGTTATACTCTAGTCAGTAAGTCAAAATACCTCCAACTTATATCTGTTATATGTAAACAGCAACTGTAATACAAGTAGTAATAATTACTCCTACAACATGATGGGTTTTTTTCATCCTAAAAGTTGCCTGGATTATAGATTTAGTCTAAAAGCTGCTCTAAAGCAAGGATAGTCCTGACCCAGCATTTGAAAATGACCCACCATGTTCATATCATCAACAGAATATGCATTACATATTTCAGAGAAGGGAAGATGACAATATCTGAACAGATTATGAGGCTGAAGACTGGACATGCCTGGACCTCACACTGGTGACAGGTCTTTATAAAAGAATTTATAGCCAAGGGTGGCAACACACTCCACTCACAAGGAAAATATAGCAAATAAATCCTTCTTAACTACTTCCACCTTAAGAGACATTTAACTTGGCCTTACCTGATCAAAGGAAAAGGAGGTATACTAAAGAAAATGTAATAAAAATAAGCTCGGAAATTATTTGGTTTATTTGTCCTCCTCTACTGGTGATATATGCAAGACCACAGGCTAGCTCAGAGTGCCATAACTCATTATTATGTCCTTTAAAATGAGGAATGTGATCTCAGGGTCTCTCAATTTCAAAGCTCGGCTAATCACTAAACAGAGGTGCTTATGGGCTTTGGCTCTCCTTGATGAATTTCCCCTCCAAAAATGTGAAGCAGGACTACCAGCTTAGAGCAGCTCTCACCCATGTCTTCTGTGAAAAGATAAGATGAAATAAAATGAAAGCTGGAAGTTTCATGTCTAATTTGGTGTCACAATTCTTTCTGTGTGCACCTCTGCTGCTACCACTTCCTGATGTGCATGCCCTCCTTACTTTGGAAAACTGTCCCTCTGTCAACCCTAGAGAAATCAAGAGACAAACAAATAAAAAATTAACATTGCATTTTTAAGTTTTGTGATTAAAAGAACTGTTTTACCACAGTCCTAAAAGACTATATCATCTTGTTAAATACTTTGAAAAGAAAAAATGCTCTTCTATTTGTAGTACGTAGTAACCAATTAGACAGTCTGTTTTCTTGAAGTAGATGTATTTTTTTTTTAAACATGATCTGTTTTCAGGTTCCAATTTCTTAGGTGACAAAATACTTCATCATCTCCAGAGAGTGTTGAGCAGACACATTTTAAAAAGCAGAATCACTACAGATTTTAATTACTATTTATTTCTGAAAAGGCAGACCATAGCCATTATTGCTGGCTCTGTTATCAGTGTGCCTTGACACATTCTTACACAAAAACAAGCGTTTCCTCACTTTCCAATTTACAAAAATTAGTCTTGTATTTAGCTTCTTCATATGGTGGTGTGAAAATTAATTAGTGCTTGACAAGCTATTGTTATTTATTTTTGTTGTGCTCCTTTACAGCCTACTGCAGAAAAGAACCTATCAGGAGCATGTATTTTCTCACCATTGCTATTTACCATAGGGAAAATAAATTATTGGCAAGCACAGATGTCACTCTGAGGCACAGGGTGCGAAAAATTTAATGGCAATCATTACAGTTGTCATAGAATATAAAATACCTTCCGATCAATTCATTAAATGACACAGAACTACTCTGAAATACTACGCACTTATGAAACAAATTTGATCAGTAAAATCTCAATTTCTCAATAATTTTTATGCAGAGATGCCCTTGTGGAGGCAAGCATCCTTAAGTACACAAAAATTCCTCATCTTAAACTACAGGCAAAAAGTGCTTACATTTGTCACAGTGTATCTGTGTAACTTCATTTTTCAGTTGAGAGAGACAAGGTCTTAAGGAAGGAAATTTGTGGGTAGGATCTTGAGGCCTGAGCTGCTCCAACAACTCCCAAATAGCAATTCTCCCCACTGCAGAACGATAAACCCCTTCTTTTTCCTTGAAAAGATTGAAAACCGGTAATTTTCAAAGTAGCCATGCAGTTTTATTTTCTGCTTCAGTAGATGTGCACCATTACCTGGTGGGCTTGGGGGTTTGTGTGTTTGTTTATTTTGATTGTGTTTAAGACTAAAATTAAATATATTTAATCTGAATAATTTATCCTTTTTTTTTTTTTTCTATGAGCAAAAATAGGAACTGCACATGCAGTGCAAGGGAAGCTCCATTTCCAGTCTCATTTCTAACCTATGACATTTCCCCAATTACTATTTCAATTAAATACGGTGTTCTCAAGCTGGGCATTCAAATAAATGGAATATAATGAAATGCTGGGTTACTCATTATGTTAACCTCATTAGAATGAATTAATGTAGTGATAAATAGATTGAGCTGTCTTTAAACTGATGTCAAACTAAAACTGGAGAATTAAAGAATTCCCACCACTAATTTAAATAATAAACTAATTTCCATTTTCCAATTAATTCAGTGTGATATGAGTGCTGCATCTCGCCTTCAGTTAAACCAAAATGTATTCCTCTTAAGTAATTTTAAATACAATTATATGTTTTCTTATTATCAGGCGAAAGCAGCTATGTTTACCTTTTATATAAACCTTAGTCTCCTTGATGTCCTATATAAACTACACACTATTAGTCTGTTCTCTGAAATGCAGTAGTGTGATGGAGCAAGTTTATTATCCATAGCCTCACTCACAGACAGAAGCATTTAATTCTGATCAACAAGGATCTAAAAGTAAAAAATCTCCTGCAATCAAGATTCAAAGAGAGTTCGTGATGAAAGCCAATGATAGATACCTCAGTTTAGCAGTAATATATATATATATATTAAAACACTGGCTGGTACTAACAATAAAACAGATGGGGTTCTGATATGGAGCCAGGGATGCAGACTGCTACAGACAGTTCACAAATGCAGGACCTTTTCTTTAAGGTAAATTCCCCAAATAGACACCTTTTAATATAGAATACATTTGACCATCAATGTTCAATGGGTTACTCCCATTGCATTCTTCTTGTGCAGCATCAGTTATTTTGGTCTTCACTGTTTATTTAATAATTTTTATACGTTTTCCTGTGTCTAGTTCTATGAAGATCTGTCCCTGTTTATAGTGTGAGATGGTTAAGTGCCTCAAAGCAAATAATGAAATAAACATATATTGCATGTGATTAAAAAGCTTGTTTGGAAGAACTTCAGAAGATTTGTGGAAGTGGGGTAACCCATAGATATACAAATAAATAGTTTCTAATCACCAGTAAAGCTGCAAGGTAAGGATATAAAGATGTTCTCTTTTCTCCTAAAATTTATGTAGATGAGCTTGGTGCTATGACAACTCCTCTGCTTGTACAGGGCATGTCTTCACATTTTGGGCTGGCCCCAAGATGCTACTTGCAGCACTCCAAGTGGCAGGGTCAGATGTCCTAATTATTAATTCCATTAAATCCTATCAATTTTGTTCAAGAGAACTGGATCCTTGCCAGTAATGCAATCTGTAACTTCAGTCCCATAAGTTCCTAAAGTAAAAGGAGACTTGGACTGAGTCTCCATCATCAATCCAAAGGCATTATTTTTCATTTTGAAATCATTGTAACCCTTAAAGGCCAAATCTGAGACTATGACAATTGAACCATGAGTAAGCAGCCTGAGAATACTATTGATTCTGCCACTACATGCATGAACCAAAGAAATCCAAACTCCTTCATAGGTCTAAAGTTTACTTTAAAGATTTCTAAAGTATGAATTGGGAAAAGAAAAAAAAAACCCACAGAACCAAAAAAGCTAATTAAATGTTTTTATTGAACACTATAAATTATAAATTGAAAAAACATACAGCCACACATGTATCTATTTTACTGAAATGACAAAAATCCTCCTTTTCAGAATTTTGCATGCTAATCCCAGAGCTGAGATGGCAAATTTCTGCATAAAAGAAGACAGTCTTAAATTCACTGTGAAGACTAAATCATTTGATACCAATTTTCACAAAACTGGACCATTGGAAAATAATTAAATGACAGACAATGTAAATTTAATCAATGTCAGTTAAGCGGCCCCATGGCAAAGGAGTTTTCAAAGTCCAGTTGGATATAGTGTGTGACCCCCGAGGATTTAATTGATTAGTCATGATTAAGGCTGACTTGACAATTTTGATTATAGCTGCAGACGATAATGTTTTTCTGTTTGGTAAATTTTGGTCCTCTATAGAGGAATAGAGAGATTTAGGGGTTTTATCAGAACCATAAAAAACCATAAAAACTCAAAACAATCCACAAATTCTTCACCTGTGGTCCTGGTTGCAGAAGAAGTTGCAGTTTCATGAAGGTGGCCACATAAGAATAAGGTTACCCTGTCTTATTAGTGGTAACAAAGGACTCCTGCTGGAGTCAATGTGAAGAATTATACTTGTTTTGATCAAAAACAGCTATGGAATTAGAGCTACTAGCCTTGCATTTGCTACATCTATAACCCAGGAAAATAAAGTCTACATGGCCTCAGATGCCAGGAAAGTAACCATTTTTGTAGTTGGAAACATTTTTTTCACATCTGAACACTTCCATGAAGCCTGTGCACCATATCTGAACTTCTGAGTACATGATGCATTTGGTTTTTTATGCCAGATCTGATTTTAAGCCTCCATAAAAGTGCTACCACATACCTAATGGAATAGCAAAGTACATTAGCAACTAAAAGGGCTAAGTGCTACTTATATCTGACTCGTGTTCCCCATGGATAAGATAGTTGCCAGAAAACAGCAAGAGTAGTCTAAATACAAATGTTGTAGCTATGTATGTGTACGGCATCTGTAAAGAATTTTACTGTTATGATTCTAAACCACTCTTAGTAACTCATGATTCCATATTACAGTAAAGGAGATATTTTTTCTAGCTTCAGGTAATATTTACTTGTAGGATTTGGAGGGTGCCGAAGAGGAGGAGGAAAAAAAATACCTAACTATATATCCATAAGGAAGTTTTACTTTTTATCCACTGATTAAAAGTGACCACAAATTAGAGCAGAAACTCATTCCTGATATATCAAAAATGCTCTTAGCTGACAATGAGAAATTCCACATATAAATACAAGACCTGAAACATTTTTGCTTTTAATTATCATTCTGTTTTCCTGCATTATTTTGGAGGACAGAAATAGTTCTGTTTATTCTTAGTGATAAAGTTATCTTGGTAATACTGCATGACAACGGAACGCTGATATATCGATGAAGTAAAAATTATAAACCAGCCCCTAATAATGTGCCCACAGAGCTCCAGGGGGATTAGAGTTTGGATGTTTTTTTCCCCCATCCTTTCTAAGAGATCCAATATAAAACCTAAACTATCTTTCTCTGAATCCTTGTTTTCTATTATCAAAATTTTAATTAGCCAGACTGAATAATTCTAATTGTGATGAACCATTGAAAACAAGTTATCAAATAGTCTTCTGGCCCTGTAGGTGGTGCCAGAGTCAGGCTAGCTCACCACGACAGCACCATGCCAAGAGTGGGACACACCTTGGGAGCAGGCTGATCAGAGATGTGGCTTTGAGCCAGTGCTCTACAACATGATACAGCTGTCAGTGCTGAGTGTGGAGGTGAGGATGGAGGAGGAGGCTCTTTGTACGGAGTCCAGGGGCAGGTTTATTTGCCGAAGGGGTCACGGACAAAGAGCCCTGAGCACCTCTGTGCAGGGGGACTGCACATGGAGGAGGGCCAGGGCACGTGTACAGAATTTTAACCAATCAGGGAAAGACTGGGGAGGAGCATGAAGTGGGGTTTATAATGCACAAACCAATGAGAAACTCAAGGGGAAGGGAACAGAATAAACAAACCAATGGGGCTTCAAGGATTAGGGGAATTCCAGAATAGGCACGTATACATAAAGATGGATTGACAAGTAATTTCTAGAACAAGGGCCGGTACAAGGGGGAATTGACAGGTAATGGGAAGGGGATAGGGAACTTTCTAGGTGGAGAGGCAGGGTCATAACAGGCAGAAGAACTTGGGGCAAACCAAGCATATCAACAGATACAATATTTATAACAAGATATAATATTTATAACACTAGGAACACAGATGCACTGCAACAGTAGGGCAAAACATGATGTCACACTTAAGAGCCACATAAATACTGCACCAGTATTATTATTTCTCTGACTACAACAATTGAAGTCAAAGAAGTAAGTTTTCACTTTTGATTCAATTATAGATTCATAAAGGTTGGAAAAGACCGCCAAGGTCATCAAGTCCAGTCTTTGAACAACACCACTATGTCAACTAAACCGTAGTGCTAAAGACCATGCCAAGCCATTTCTTGATCCTTTCCAGGGATCTGACACTTCCCTGACCAGCCTGTTCCAGTGATTAACCACTGAAGTGCTTAACTGCAGTGGAGTTATTCCTAATATCCAATCTACACCTCCCTGGCACAAGAGAATGCAGATATAAAACACATTTATATAACAGATATAAGACTTACAGAAGAATATTGAAGCACAAGAGCCCTTCGCATACCAAATGCAATATAACTTGGACCACTGCCCCAAATTTTACTAATTTGTAAGTTCACTCCCTAACATGAAACAGGGTTTGTGACTGGGTCTAAGGGAGCATTTAAACCCACAGGTAGTGGTACCATCCTCAGCAAAACTCCTAATTCCACTCATCAGTAATAACTAACAGAAGGAAATACTGGTCATTCCTTAAATTACTAACTATACTTTAAGCAGTAAAACTATAATAAACAGACTCATTAATATCCACTTGACTTCTTCCACAATTCTCATTCCAACATCCCTACAAAACTGTTGCTCAACTCAACAGAGGAACCTCAAATAAACACAAAAAAAATCTGTAAAATTTACACATTCCTTTCTCAGAGATCATATACTCTGACAAAGAAATTGACTCTTTCTAATTTATCCATTATTAAAACCTGAAAATCAATTAAATTAGAATTATTAAAGATTTCTCATTTAAAATTCCCCTTATTTGACTTTCTTTTCTCAAATCCTCTATAGACTAACACCATTTTTGTAGGAATCCCGCTATTTGCAGAAATTTAAGTAGCTCAGAGATACTCCTACTTCATAACTCCGGTCTAGCCCTTTCCTACAGTGCTTCTGAACAACCAAAGTATTACATTTTGTAGTGATGTATCAGAATAAGAGTGAACTTTGCAATGCCCTTGTTCTCACATAATCCATCCTCAGAGCCAGGTGACAGACTACCCCCCTAGGCACATGAAAACCTCAAGAGAAAGGCCATTACATAAAGAGAAGAAATTTGAAAAGAGAATTAAATGTTGCTGGATTATAGTCTTTACTCACACAATGCTTTTAAAAAATCTCCAAATGGCAGTATTTTTTAGAAGCTGGGATAAATATGGAACATTTTTAAGCACCTGATT
Organism: Pseudopodoces humilis; assembly: GCF_000331425.1. The sequence continues at coordinate 37,992 of NW_005087727.1, read as the reverse complement.
CTATTTCGCACTGCATTAAAATCAAAATACAAAACCAGAATAGACAGTCATGCTTCACTAAAATGTACATGTTTCACATTCATATTTTTTCTTGAATAAAGATAAAACAGTCTGACAAATAACTAAAATACATCTAATTTAATTACATCTGAATTATTTTTAAGTAAAAGCTGTACATTTAAATGGATTCATTTAGGCTACCCAAGGGGGGTGATTGTCAGAGACTGCTGAAGAACTGGTTAAAGCTAGTTAGAACAGGCTTATGTGACTTCAGAGATAAAAATCATTGTACCAAGTGCATAACTTTATGTAAATGGGATTGATAAAATCCCCCCAAGTAGATGTAAACCACTAATTTCACCTTGGAAGACTCTACTCAAGGACAATACAGTCATCAAAACTGCTTGCAACTATGCACAGCCTCAGCCCAAATATTCTGAAAGAGAGGGACTGGAAGAACCCAAGGTAAACAGCATTGACATTTCCCTTTTTCAATGCTTCGAGCATTGGTACTTCCAGCGCTGTTTGGGTCTTCCACTGATTTTCAGACTTTAAAGGAGCTGCACCTTACTACAGGTGCAACTTATCCTTTGTGACTGTTCCTCTGTTAGGAGGAAACCAGCACTACACAGACCATGCTGTCTGTATGTCGAACTGCCCATCACTATCTCCACCTCACTACCTTGCCAAGTGTTGACATTCCTGACACCTAATCTGAGCCTCTGTGGGAAATAGCTACCCATAGTCCTGTTATTAAAAATATTTACTTAACTTTCTGACATTTGAATAGCCAAATAATTTTTTTCATCTGGGGAAACAAGTGTTTCAGAGTCATGGGTGGAAAATCCTCAGGCTATTTTTTGCTTCTGGAAACAGATTTTTTTACTCTAACAATATACTAAGATACAATGTCATTTTTAGGAAAGAGGAAATGTTCTCAGTTAATCACTGATGATGAGAGTACATTAATTATTATTTGGACAGCTAGACTCTAGACTCCAGACCTCGTTAGGTAGGTACCAGATAGAAATTGTACTACTTCTGCATAAATATTTTCATGAGTTTTTGCAACCCTTTCCTAATTCTGTCTGATGAGAAAGTTATGTTTATAGCCCTTCTGTTGTTTTCCTGCTTTCCAAACTGCATATTCCCTATATCATAGCTATGGTATCTGTCTAGTCTTCAAATGGCACAGGGTTTTTTACATGCCCACTGATGAATACTGTCATGAATCACTAGATCGCTGCTTCTTGTGAACTTCCTACTAAAATATTGGAATAACTATAACTAATGTTTTTGAAATTCTTGCTAAGTGAAACCAGCATTAAAATACTGAATATTTTGGGTACACAATTCTGAAACTGTTTAGAACACTGATTATCATTAAAAATTCCCAGCTGATAAACTGAAAGTGCTCATCACCAGACCTTTCTGCACACTCAGGAAAAAAACATCTGTCCTGTTCTTAATGCTGATATTATCCCTAATGTGAAAGGAATTAATATTTGTATCTTTCTATCTTCATCCTCAGAGAGCAGCTGGCCAGCTGCACTAGCACCGATTTCAGAGTATCTGCTCTATCTCCCAAATGTATCAATTCATTTCTACTTTCACACATTTCATAACCAAAGAGTAGGTTCAGTTAAAAGCCCTCCAGGCTCTTCAACCTTGTTTCTAGGTAACTTTTAAAAAAAGGACTGCAGTGTGACTGTAATGTCAATGAAAGTAGAATAATGCAATACAGTCATATATAGAGTCAGGAGTAAAATTGATGTTTGTAAAGGTTTGAGGTCACTGTTCACCTACAAAACCCCAAATGTTAAAGAAGCAGTACACTGGGGCACAGATGTACAGCAAAAATTGTTTATACTTAAAAGAATTTATTCAATCTTCATTTTAAATCTCTCAAATAATTACTGATCCTCAGACTTCATTTCAAATATTCAGTTTGTATTTGGAGTAGCTGGCCTTAAAGCCCATTCATTTCATCCCCTTAGAACACATGTGTAAAATTAGTTAAAGTTCTCTCACTCTTACATTTATGCTGACTTCTGAAACAACTATTAAAGGGAATTCATTCTGGTCCTTTTTGAGTCTGAGAGAGCACATATAAACACCTATTAGCAAACCTGAGGAAAAACATTTTCAGATGGTTCTTAAGCAAAAGCAGTAGCACACTGAATATGCCCATTCTCTATGCTAAGACAGTGATCAGGTGCTAATCCATCATATTTATACTGATGTAAAGGACAGTTTTCCAGAAATTAGAAGAAAAAAATAATTTTAAAAAAAATGAAAAAAATCCCTGAACCTGTAAAAAAGGGGAAGCAAATACAGAGTTTTCTTTTTTTTGAGTTTTAGCCTAACCACACAGCTGCCAGAATCAATCATTTGGAGTACTTGGTTCTAGAAAACTTGATTATGCACGTTTCAAATAAAGCAACATATTTTACCCAAGCACTGGTGCTTCTGTGTACACACCACGATGGAAATGAGGATGCTGAAGAAAAGTTGGTGGCTGAAGAAACAGAAAGATAAGCAGACTGTTTTCCAGCTATTTATAGTCAGATGGTTCTGGTGGAGGTGCAACATTTTCTTACCTGTATCTGGACATAGGTCAATAAAGAAGAGTATTTGGATCTGGACTTGTAATTCTTGTTGTTTTCAGTGGAGGACAGTAAACCAAGTCTTCCTGAAAGGTGTTGTGTTTTATTTTATGTATATATATATATATATATATATCTTAAAATTGTAAAATCTAGCTTAGACTTGTAAAATCTAGCTACCAATGCTGACAAAGTCATAACAACAATAAAATTTAATTTTTCTTTCTAAGAAGTTCATTGTTCTCAATTTTTAGGATGCCAAATATTTTAGGAGTTCAGAAAGATAAGGTTATCACAGGGCCACTTCTTAAAGTGGGTTTGTTTAATCAAACCTGATTTCCAAGACACCTTCTATTTTAGTCATATTTTTACATAATTTCTTTAAGAGGGCTAATTTTCAAAATCTAATTTACTGAGTAACATTCAAGATGCTGCATTTAATCCTCCTCATTTTTTAATATATTTTTATATACTTTATTCCTCAGCATCAAAATCTTTTTCAGAAGATGAGAGAACAGTAAATTTTCTTTTTGCTTTTCTTATTAACATATTGTAACATGAAACATTTGCAATAAAAAGAACATTTTATATTAGAAGTGGTTTTCAGGGTATATATTCAGGACTCTCTCTTTTCTTTTTTTTTAATGTAAAGAAAAGTCCTGAAAGCCCATAATCATAAATCATCTATATTCCCTGAAAAGCAGATTTGATTCCAGGCTCAAAGAAAAAAAAAACAAAAGAGATGTGAGAGTGTGGCTTTCATTCTCTCTTATAACTGTTTGGTGGATTTTGTTTGTTTGTTTATTTCAATAAAATATTACTCACTCACAAATTTCTAAACTTCAATTAATGTATGAATATGATTCAGCCAAGAAACTTACAGACTGAACTATGCTTAACTTCATGTTAATAACCCCAGACACACAGCGATGATTGACAAGATGTTGTCAAAAATGTCAATACAGAACTGAACTATTTCCCTGACCAAGTGACCTTCTGTGCTGGAGTGACTACATCCATAAGAGAAGTGGTTACAGATGGCATCTATCTGGAGTTCTATAATGACAGTAGCTCCCCACAGCATTCTTACCTCTAAATTTGAGAAATATGGTTTTGATGGGTGGACTGAAGGATGTGTAAGGAAATGATAGGATGAGCAAGTGCAGAGTACAATCAACAGTTCAATGTCCAAGTGGAAACCATGAGCATTGTCCGTCGAGGGTCACTACTGGGATTATCCATTGTTATACAAGCCCTTGGTACTGGCAAATTATGTATCTCTAGCCATCAAGTCACTATCATGATTGCCAGTATTTTGAGTCAGTAGCTGTATCTGTATTTGGGCTTTTGTATCAACTTCTTGGATGGCCAAAGCCTCATCCTCCTACCTAAACCCATTACGGTTCATATAATTTTTACCTGAGGATCCTGAAGGAACATTTCAGTTATTTTTCTTTTAAACATATCCAAAACTATGCTCCTGCATACTGAAAACTCTATTTTGCTTCATATTTTGTCTCTTGTTATCTTGGCCTTGAAGGATAGAACATTTAATAACTTTGAAGCAGCAGGATATCAGAAATACCAGCATTAGAAATATTCAAATTACACATGATATGCAATTATTCACTTCCCGTCAAATGTTTTCAAGCTTTTGTTGCCTACTTCAGCAAACAGGGTTATTCAAGTCACATTTTAAGGTGTTTGCTTTGATGTGCAAATAAATAAAAAAGTTCAGAAAGAAAATCCAATATATTTTGTGTACTTCACATCAGCAAATCAAACAGATGAAGTGAGCTTATTTTGTACTGAATACAGAAAATGTCAGAAGGCATTTAAAATTAAATGTAGTAATTGCAGGAAAATGTGTGTTAATATGCTATTATAATAACAACAGGAGACCACAGATGAAAGGGTAGAAATAAATTTAAAATATCTACTAGTTATAACCAAGCACGGCACAAAACAGCAATATATAGGTGTGGAACTAGCCATACTTTGAGCACTCATATTTTTCTTGATATTTTAGGTACTAAAAAAATGAAGCAATTCTGTCTAACAATGTCTGTGAAGATAATGATGTATACTTACAATGATTAATTAGTAGAAGACTTGCACTTTACATAACCTAAATTAGCTTAATAAAAAAAAAAAATCTCACCTGTAAAAGTTACTTGCTTTGTCTACAGTTTATCTGTTCAGTTGGGTTAAATTTAAGTTACAGGAACTACATAGAGATGTCCTTGGTTACTCACAAGATCACAAAATGGCTGTGGAGGTGAAGAATTGCCAGAAACCAGGAGGGTAAACCATAGCAACAGCCATGCCAGAATCATGAGATCCTGCAATCCAGAGCCTTCTGGAAAGTGACTCTGATATTTGTTTAAGCAGGTATGTTTAATGAGCAGTTTAAAAACAGAAGTCTCAGCATCACATGTAATGTTTTCCCTTATAGCCTTTACAGGTTTCAAGACTGAGCTCAGTTTGGAGCCTTTAATATTCCAGAGAAAGTATTACAATCTCTATAATGCCATCCATCCAAACCCTGAGCAGCACTGGGAATCATGTTCTGGTGTCTCCAATCCACCCTCTTAATAGCGTCAACAGCATACAACACCTTTATTTTCCCCTTTTACTTTTCTCTTTTGACACTGATGATAGGATGCAGCCCAACTACATGGAAAGTTGAAGCACCCTCATATCCTGCAGCTGTGTGTGCCCACAGTCCCAGGAAAAGGTGCATGTTTGGAACCCACACCACTTGGGAAAGGAGGTGCCTGAAAATGCAGGAATTAGCCACAAAAGGATATTTTGACTATGATAAAAATTATTAATGCTTTAGAAGTCTTTAGTATTCTGTTTCATCAGTTGTATTAGTCATATTGATCCCACATGTGTGTTTCACTGATTGCTGGCTAATTATGTATCATTAATAAATCACTAAATTAATTAAACTCCTTTGATCCTGATTTCGTTAAGCTATATCCCATGACAGGTGCCAGCTAAGCAAATATAGAAGCAATTCCTAGAAATCAGAATTCATGCCAGTAAACTTCATTTTCTCCTTGTGTTCATTTGTATGCAGTCATAGCTTGAGTGTGCAGCTGCCACAGGAGACCCACTACTTAATTTAGTGTGGCTGGCTTTTCTCTGTCTGTACAGAATTTCTTAAGGGAAAAAAGCTTTCCTTCCTGGTTCTTGAATATAAAAAGAATTAAATATAACACAGCACAGAATAATTTTAAACAAAACAAGGTTAAATAAACCTTTTTTGCAACTGCTCCAAGACAGTTACCTGAATTTTAATTTACCTGAATTTTCCAACAAGGTGAGACACCGACAAGCATATACCTGCTATATTCTGAATATCAGGTGAAAGGTATCACAGATCAATTAGTGTAAGCTATAAATCCTGACTACACCAAAAAAACCCCAGATAAACGTATTTTCACAAGTGTCTCACACAGGATGTCCATGTAGCTACAGCAATGCTGTACAGTTCTACTCTTGCATATGTGGAGATTTCTCAGACTCCACTGCCTTGAGTCTTACTGTAATTAAACAGCTGCTGTCTAGAAAAATTATCTGGATTTTTCTCCTCATTGCTGAGATAAAGTGATGAAAAAACTTGTATAAGGGGAAATTGATATTGATCCGTTGGATTTATATTTTTGTAAAGCTTCATATAAGCTCATAGCTCATATTGTGATTCTACACATATTGTCTGTAGAATGTCTATTTGTAACATTTAGGAGCAGAAACAGAAACATCAATTTCCCAGAAAACATTAGGTCTCTGTCTAAATTCCTTCAGGCACAGAAGCAACTTGTTAAAGATGTAAAAATTGACATCTGCCTCACAAAGCTGCATGGAGGACCCTGAAGATACAGCATCCTAAATAATGCTAGACAAATGTTTGTTTACAGAATTACTGTCTGAATTTCCAGTATTTGCCCTTAGATGGCAGTTAATCAAAACTTTTATGAAAAGGGGAGGAAAAAGCAGGAAAAAAAAAGCTAGAATCTAACTGCAAAAAATGTAGTTTAACCTTTTTTAAACTAAACCCAAAATTGCTTCCCAAAATAAAGTATGTTAAAAGCTGTCCATGAATGTCAGTCAAAATATGACAAAGATTTTATACCATCAACTGGTTTTAATAATTTGCCTTCTTTTCATCCATTAGTCTGAACGTGCATTTTCTGACTCTCCTAGATTTCCTGAGAATTGCACTGTGTGTTGCAACAGAGTCATGTCCAGGGAGGGTGCAGCAACTGGTGATGAAGTGAGAAATCAAAAAGACTGGTCTCTGTTTGGTTAAACTCTGGAATCCATTTACTGGGGCATCACCAAGACAAGAATTAACCCAGCACAAACCAGAAACAGAGAACCCCGAACAGAGGCAGGGTGGTGGGTTTTATAGGGTTGATCCAGGGTGGGGTTTAGGGTCTGGGTCAAACAGAGACACATCAGGGGAGAAGCCCCAGGGGCACAAACCAATAGGGGTACAACAGGAGGGATTAATGCAGCATAATATAATGAATAGCAACACAAGAAGGACAGAACATCTCAGGCTGACACCCCAGGAGGGATTTCAGGGTGGAGCAACTCTTCCTAGGCTTAAAGCCATGTCTCTCACTCTAATACTTCCTGTCTAAATCAAATTCCTGCAGCTTTGGGCAGGGGCTCTCCACACCTGAGGGGTTGTTTTATCTAATGGTCCTAATAGAGTTCATTTAGTTCTTCCAGAGCTTCTGCTTTAGGAAAGAAAAATGTCAGAAAAATGCCACAGGCTTGCTAGTTTTTCTCTAGACTTAAATCTGTGGTTATTCAAAGTCACCAGACATGTTTATATTGCTCCTGGCAAACAGCAGTGATCCAGAGTGTGGTATGATCTAGAAGCTTCCTGAGGTTCAATACTTAGAGTTGTATATCTCTCTCCTGGCCTTACTCAGAGGGTCATAAAATATCTTGAGTTGGAAAGGACCCATATGGATCACCAAAGTGACCTTCCTGGTCCTTCCCAAGAGTCATACCATGTACCTGAGAGCATTGTCCAAACACTTCTTGAGCTCTGTCAGCTTTGGTGCTGTGACCACTTCCCTGTGGAGCCTGTTCCAGTGCCCAGCCACCCTTTGGGAGGAACCTTCTCCTAATATACAACCTAAACTGAGGGAAATGGAAGGGTTCAATCTGCAGCCCTGGAAAGAACTTGAGTTAATGTAATGATGGAAGTACACAGACATTGGGTAGAGAAATTATAAACTTTTGTTTCTATAGTTATTAGTAAGAATATGTTTTGAGTAAGTAAGAAATTATATTAACTAAAATAGTGAGAAGTGTGAACTGCAATAATCTGACTTATAGTGTAGGTTAGAGATCTAGAAGCTACAACAGAGGTGTGTGTGTGAGTATGTGACCTGTCAGCTTATTGGGTAAGAGACAGATGCAGTGTGGCAAAATTAGGCAAAGGTGATGGGTTATTAAGTAGAAACAAGTTTTGTGTTAACTGTCTATTGGACCAAAATGTTATATATTGCTGTGTGAAGAAGAAACCTGTGACTACCGAGAGCTATGGCTGACTTGCTGCTTCTCTCTAAATCTCATGCCTTCAGACTGGTATCTTAAATGGCTTACTTGAGTAATAAATCATCTTAAATAGCATGGTGGTCCCATCCCAAGATGAGAAGTTGTGCTTTACTCCAGTTCAAGATTCCCAAAGCACTCATTGAGGAAGACAGAGCAGAGGAACTAGATCAATTTCTAGTCCTTTCATAAGGAAAATAAATTATGAAATCAAATGAATAAATTAGATATGGAATAACAGCACTCACACAGGAGCTCTGAAGGAACTCACGTGGTAGTTATGAGAACACAGACTAAGGTGTGTAAGCTGTTGCTGTGACAGGACACTACCAGGCTTGCCAGGGTAACCCTTGTCTACCAAAAGAGATTTTCAGGGGATTCCAGGAACTAGTGGCTAATGAGTCTGATTTTCATCTCAAGATGGATATTGAGATGGGGAGTCTACAGGAAAACATACAATCACCGAGCCTGAAAATAAGAGCCTGTTTGGAATGGGACGGTCTGGCTTTCTGTGAAAAAAAACCCTGGCCCAACAGCATGCCAGACTTTTTGAAGTGGATCAATAACCACATCCAGCAGACATAACTTATCTGAATTTTCAAGACACTTTCAACAAGGTTTCTCAACACAAATTGCTATAGAAACTGAACTACCTTATAACTGGGAATGTTTTCATACAATAAAAAAGCTAATTAAGGCAAAAAAAAAAGAAAAGGAAGAGCTTGATGCTACTTTTTCAGGACAAAAAAGAGCTAGTCCTGGGACCCTCCAGGGATCAGTGCTGTGATTGACTCATTTTATTCACCTTTCATGACAGAAAAGGAAGTGCACTGTCAGATCTCCAAGTCTGCTGACAATACTAAGCTTTTCCAGTTAGACAGATGCCACAACAGTGGTATCTCACTAAGATGAGAGTGTGAACATCAGATGGCAGATGAGCTTCAGGGTAAACAGGTGCAAGTTTGCAAACAAAAGGCAAAAATTATCTGAAGCAAACTGAACTCTGAACTAGCACACAGCTCTGGATCCTGGAGTCACCACCAGCAGTTCTCTGAAATCTTTTAGTTAGGGTATAGTGACAGACAAAAGGCCGACAACCCTTTGAGCATCAGTGGAAAGGATACAGGGAAAACAAAACCACAGAAGGCCACGTTGGAGACAGTTCTGATATCCATGTCAAAATGCAGATTGAGCAGATGTCTCATGAAGAAAAGCTAGAAAGGTCTGGAACCTTTAATTTCAAAGACCACAAAGCTGAAGGGGGCATGATCATTTCTCAAAAAAAACCCAAACTACTTTATAACAAATCCAGGACAATCCATAGAAGTGAAAAAATATTTTTTGTTCAGTTTGTGGGCATGTGTGAAGCAAAATTTTGACACATGCTCCTTTCAGCATGGTAAATACATCCCACTTCCCTACCAAAAGCTAGCAATTGTTGCATGGTTGGTTTTAGTGGGGTTTTTTTTACGTTTTTTTTGGTGGTTTTTGTGTTTTGGTTTGGTTTGGGTTTTGCTTTTGTTTTTGTTTTGTTCTGTTTTGTTTTTTTTTTTACAGTGGCAATACTTTTATAAATGTAATAGTTTATACTGATCTATTTCTCATATGCTACCACTTTACTGAAGACATGTATGCTTGATGTTCTCAGGCTTTTCCTATTTGTTTGTCAAAGACCCATTTGTCTGAACCCAGGCTGTTGTTAGATCTCTATTTAGTTCCTTCACTATGTGACATGTCTAAAAATATTTGTCTCATAGGAATGAAAACATCAAAACTAAATATACTCTTAAAAGCAGGTCTGTATGGCAAGAAATCAAAAAATAATCAGGCAGTTGATAATAGTGGGAGTAGCTATCACCACTCTTGACCATTACATCATCTTTAAACAGCTTTCATTGATAAAAATTGTCAAATTCTCTTTGTATATTAAATTACCAAAGACATCATAAGTGACAATGATACTAGCACTTTAGAGTGAAATTACCTATTCAAATACAATCTAAATACTGATCTACATGAAGATTAATGTTTTTCTTTCAAGTCATTCAGCTATGGCTTTCTCTCCTTTTACACAGATGAAAACTTGTGTCGGTGATGAAGATCACCAATACTCCTTTGTCGCTTGTGAATAATCGGCTCTCAAAAGCTAGCAGGGAACAAGTAAAAATGGCAAAGATTCTTTAGGATGCAACATGCATCACACCAATAAAGATGGTACTATATGAAGATTTGTGGATCCATAATCTCATCTGCCTACTTTCATTTTTTTTCATCTCTTGTTTTTCTTTATGGGCATAAGTTCTTCAGAAAAGGTCAGATATGTAAAGCACGAGAAAAATACAGAGATCACTATCTTGGTGCTTTTTAAAATTCTTGCATATCCAGCTAAACAAGATGTGATTAAGTCAGTTGAACATCCTTAACTCTCCCCTTCTCAGGGACATCAAGCTGCAAAGCATCTGCTGCGACAGTCTTCAGCAAATAAAACTCAGATGAACATAAGCTGGCAACAGGACAGTATAATACTCTTGTGAAATATTTTCTGACTGAACACCAGGAACAGAAAGACAAAGAACAAAGGTGAACAACTATTCCTGTTAATACATATGTATATGGGATCTTTGCAGTGAAAAATTTGGTTTGAATATCACCTTGGAAACCAAATGGGAATCTCTGAGACTTACCATAAGCTGTAGGATTTAGCCAACATGCTAATTAAAGCCCTTCAGAAAGCAGAAGGCTAACACATCTCTGGTCACATATGTAAACTTCATTTATTCACAGTGGTTTTTTTCATAACTTCTCCATTTTCCATTCAGAGAAGGAATAAGGGAAATGTTAATTATCAGCCTGTAATGGCTTGTAAACCACAATAAATTAGGAGATGTAATTATTTTTCAGTATAATATTACTACTATCAGCAAATAATTAAAAAACCACAACCCTCAATGGGATGAAAGATTTTATAATGTTATATTTTTATAAAAAATATTTCTAGTATTTCCACAACTGTATTATCCATTGCCAAAAATGCAAATATGCCACCATGTAAGCTTAGAATAAAGGGAACATTAGGAGGTAGGTTTTTTGCCATGTGGGTGCACCTGTCTCCTGTTTTTCTCTCTCTTCCAGCATTAGGAAATGCTACAAATGAAGTCAAAACAATGTATGTTACAAGAGATGAGAGATTCAGCTGTCTCTGGCAATGCATCTGACATCTCTTATTACTGCAGAAAAGGACATGGACCTAGGCAATGGAATTTCACAAGGGACCCCAACTGGTGCAGAAAACTTTTCACACTTTGAAATGTAGCTCCACATGAGAAAATTGTAAAAGTTCAGGATGCAAGTTTTCTAAGACTTTCACTTCTTTTTAATGTTCTTCAATAATTAAAGATCATGTAAGGGAACTGACTTCCAGTACCTGATTGAAAGTGTTGACATAGAAATTAAATAGGTATCCTAAGACATATTTTTCAAAGACATATTTCTATTTAGACCTGCCATATTCTTTCCTGGTGCAAAGAAAACTAGCACACAGGTAAACCAAATTCGGCTTTCAGAAACATTTGAGGCTGTGACAAGGGAGGTTTAGGTTGCACATCAGGAAAGGTTCGTCCCCCAGAGGGTGGTTGGGCACTGGAACAGGCTCCCCAGGGCAGTGGTTGCAGCACCAAGCCTGAAAGAGCTCAAGAAGGACTTGGACAATGCTCTCAGGCACAGGGTGGAATTCTTGGGGTGTTCTCAGGGCCAGGAGTTGGGCTTCAATGGTTCTTGTGGGTCCCTCTCAACTCTTGATATCCTATGAATCTATAACTTCAGTAAAAGTTAATAAAGTATGATTAATCAAGCATTAATAAGCAAATGCCTACCAAAATGCTATTTGTGTATTGAGAAATCCTTTTGGTCTTCAGCCACTATCAAACTGTGTGTGTATCCTCTGAAATGCAGACAAGTATAAAACAAAAATCTAAATACACAAGACAAAAATGAAGATTTCATATAAAAGGAATAGTCTAAAGTTTTATAATATACTCTCAATTAACCTGTACCCTATTAAGCAAAAAGACTATTTTAAATCAATTCAGGGAGCTATTTCACCAGTGGACAGCATTAGAAAAGCATTTATTTTCAAAAGAAGGCATTACAGAAGGTGTTCCAAATATCAACGCAAGTTCTTAACATCAAAAATCAACTACAGGAATGCCTCGGTCTTCACAGGTCTGAATCCAAGCTCTAGAGCAAGACTTCAAATTGTCACCATCTGATTGGTGCTTAGTCACACAGTTTGTAAAGTGCTTGAGTGAAGACTGATGAACATAAAAAACAACAAGAAATTCATTAACATTTCACTCCATGAACACACCCCTTATTCAAAACTTACTGTGTACAGCCATATGAGCACTTAAACAGGTTAGCTAAAAAATAAGTATATGCTTAAGGTACACATAAAACAAATTTTGGAGCATCCTCTCATAAATAAAAACGTGATTATCTTATTTGAGATCCTGTTATTGTGATGTTGAATTACATTGAAAGAAATTTTCTATTTGAGAAAACCCAAGCACAAGAGGGAAGCTGCCTTTCCTAAAAAACCCAGAAAACCCCCACAACAAACAAGAAACAAACCTAAACACACTACTACAACATGGAAAACTTCTAGAAAATATTAAATACAACACTTGGAAATCTCAGTGACTTAAACCTGGGAGCCCAGCCTGTCACAGTCCAGTTGGTGCCAATCTAGTTTTTAAGCACAATTCAATGAAGCAGTCACCACTTACAGTTTAAGTAGAAATTTGTTATTATGAATACACAATTTAGTAGTAACTACTGAACCTGAAGTCAGACTCATCTCTAAGTTCCCATCTTCTACTTTTAATCATGCACTCAATATTTTTCAGTGGTAAAGATCTCCATTCTATTCCATATCATTTCACCAGAAAGAAATGTTTGTTTTGCCAAATTTTCTCCGTGTGACTAAGTTCAAGATCACTTTATAACAATTCTCATGTAATAGGATACCAGGGCCTAATTTTTTTACATTGTCATATGTAGATTTACATTCATACATGTAAAAATATCTCATATATTACATATTGTCCTTATTGAGAGTGGGATATAGGTGTTACCTTACTTCAGTAAGCACATATATGAATTGTATGTTCCAGATTGCCAGACTGATGATGAAAGAACCTTTTCCTTCTGTAGCAGCTTCAAGTAAAACTTTATCTTTCACTATTTCTTAATAACATTTTGGCAAGCTGAAACAAAACTCTTGATGCTTTTGACTTCTCTTGATGAATGAAAATCCAAAGCCAACTACCATGTTGAAGCACAATTGTTCATAATAACTAAGGAACCACTTTGGCAACAGGAAAGAATAAAAAAATAAAAAAAATCTGATTTTTACCTGAAAGTGCACTTCACAAAGAAGTCTATAATGCTTCAAGTGTTGAGCTTGGATGAGTTTTTTGACAGCACTTTAGTGATGAGACAATCTGACAGACTGTCCACTGCTTCTAGTAGTTTTTAGCAATCTGCCTTTTATATAAGAAAGTAGGTCAGACTGACCCATCACATTCTGCCAGGAGGTTTTTGGAGGAAAGATATAGAACACCAGTGTGAAATTGCACATCAGTATATTCTATAATTCAGTCATATTAGTTGCGTACAAGCAACAGGACAATCATGGATACAGAAAGGCTTAACTGTATTTAAAATACAATCAGATGAAAGAAAGAGACCATATGCAATTTTGAGCCTGTTACCAATTTTTCCAGCAAATTTCACTGAATAAAAGACTAACCACAACTTGCAGTGACACATGGACTCACATATTGAATATAGATTAATCTTTAAAATATTTCTGTCCTTGGAAAGCTTAATGACCAGTTTCAAACCATTTAGTCAGAAAAGTGTCAGGTAAAAAGAGAACATAATTTTACTTTCCACTTCCAAAAATTGCATATTTGCAACATGTAGCATTATAGTCAGCATTAGTGTTTACAGTGCCATACCGTTCTTTAAAGATGTTTATATTTATTTACTTGTTCCTGGTACATGTACATTACAAGGGTGTGGTAGTCATGGCATCATCTGAGCATTTGAGGACAAAAACCTAATCACAGACTCGTAGAATGATTGGACTGAAAGGAACCTTCAAGCTCATTCCATTCCACACCCTCCTGCCATCAGTGGGAGCGTCTTCCAATAGTCCAGGCTTCTGAAATTCCCATCCAACCTGGCCCTGAACACTTCCAGGGATGGGGCATCCACAGCTTCTCTGAGCAACCTGTGCCAGGGTCTCACCATCCTCACAGGGAAGAATTTTTTCCTAGTATCTAATCTAAACCTACTCTCAGTTTGAAGCCATTCCCTCAACACTGACATTTGGAGACAGATGAAAGCAGACATATTAAATGTACATTTACTATGAAAAAAAAAATCTCACACCAACCCAACAAAATAAATTTTCTGCTCTCTGAAGATTTCAAGTGTCTATATGTACATGAAAAAATAAAAGATGCACAATACATCATGTTATTTCAGTTTCTATTCAGTGAAATTTAACCTATGCCTGTTTTTAAGGGTGAGCACATGCATTTGCATGGCCATATTTCTTCACTTCAACACAAAAATCTCATCAGAAAAGTTCTTTTTAGTATTAGGTACCAAAGTATTTTTTTACCCCCCTAAAATGAACTGCCACTTTTCCAGATTTTTCTAATTCAAGTAAATGTATGGAAAGAATTACAATAAGGTTTTTAATAAGTCTTTTGATATACTTTCCTTGCTCTGAACCTTTGGAATGTGTTTTGCTCTAGTATCCATCATCTGCATGAAGGTACTCTTCATCTCTTTATCCACATTAAAGATATTTTAAAGAAAATTGGACTTGCATAAGACTTCTATATTTATTAAATTAACCATGTAATACTTTTAATATAATTTTCAAGAAAGAATGTCATAAGCTCTTTCCCAGTTTTGAATATGCAACCTGTAATCACAAGTTGGAGCCTGTAGCTCCCACTTTAAAAGAAAAATAGCTTTAGAAACAATAGGTACACAATATATGGAACTACTTTTCTCCTGGCATTGATTATTTAGGGCAGAATAAATACAAATAATAAATTAAATGCATGTAAATGTAAAGCACATGGCGCTGCCATGACTGTATTTTGTAATGTTAAATTTTATAAATGTATAAATTTTATAAATTTTATAAATATATTTTATATATTTATTGATGAACATTTTCTTTCTTGGAACAGATTTTAGAAGCCTTCTAATCCTTTCCAAAACACCTGTCTGACATTCAATTTTTCAGAGCATACACTATGGTTCCTTTATTTTGTGTTCAGTTGTAGGATAAAAGTCAGAAAACAGACTCCTTAAGACACATGCATCCCAAGTAATTTCTAGGTTATTGATAATTTTTAGAACTACATGAAAGTAATTAATCTTCAAGAAATTATTTACACTTAAATAATGTGACATTAAAACATTGGCAAAGTCATATAGATTCTCTAAAATCTCATTTATCTTAATGCAGTTTGCTGTTAAGTTTTGGATTTTTCCCTCAGCTCAACTATTTGAATTAGAGGTTGGCTTTAAAAAGCAGAAAGCCTTATTTAAAAAGGAAGACACTGTTGGAATCCAAAATAAAAGCCTCTCTGAGCTCCTCAGAGAGAAAAAAGAATTAAAATCCATTAAACCCTAGATATAGAGTAAAAGTGTAGGTTTTAGTTTTAAGTAGGTAAAAAGACAGCTTAAGTGCCCTAAGAGTCTGTGTTAGCTAGTGAAAAGCCTTATTATCCAGTTTAAAGTTCAGTGATAATACCCTTCACAGATTCAACTTAGCTCCAGACATAATGAAAATATAGCTTACATTTCTAGATAGAACAGATAGGTTTATTCACATAAACAGATAATACCTTATATGTAAGATTTAGGTAAAGAGAACACTGCTCTTGTATGTTAGAATTAAGTTCAGATTGGTGTAGAAAGTTTTATTTTAGAATCGTGTTTTTAGCTGATTGGATGATTTACGAATTTAATCCCCTGGTATTGGGATAGAAACACACATACACACACACCCCCCTGATGAAGAAGAACAGCAGCATGAAGAAGAACATCATCATCAAGAAGAAAAACTAATGCAACCATCCTCTGCTACCATGGGACAACAGAACTCCACGCCAAGAAGCTGCTGCCCAGAACATCGGGACTTTGTACCAGAGAACTGCTGCTGCTCAGAATTCAGAACTTTATGCCAAAAGCTTTTAGCAAGAACTTTAATTCTCTGAACTCTTTGCTTTTGAGACTGATGCTTTTATACAATAAATAAATTCTAGCAACCAACAACTGCTCATGTCTCCTTGAGACCTGGAATACGCCTTGAATCCCCATTAAAGCATTGACAAGACCCTATTTTAAAATCTCTTTATAAATTACACAATTTTTGAAGGTGAATAATTATGATTTTTCCTCTTTTTCAACTAATGGTAAATATTCCTGAAGGGTGAGGAAAATAAAGTTTTGAAATTTAGAATTCACGTAAATACTATCTAAATACTAATACTAACTAAACACTAAAGTACTATCCCTTTACACAGAATTTCTCTTTAGGGTTTAAAACTGTGTTTATTTTTTTAAAGCAGATTAATCTATGGTACAGGGTGTATTTTCTTTCACATCAGGTGTGCATTGTTTCACAGATAGAAATGTTACCTCTTATGCAATATTTAAGTTTTTGGGTTTTTTTCCTGCCAGATGCAAGATTCAGCTTTAGGACTTACTTCTGCCATTTCAAAATTTTAGGGAGAGTGATTTCAGAACATTCGACAGCCAAAATATTTACTCCAAGAATATATAATAGCAGATGCTCTTCTTCATAAACCAAGATCACATTGTTGTAAATAAACAGGAAATTTGGTTAGAGGTGGCAGCTGATCCACAAATGCCGCTAAAAAAACATTAACTAACATTTGCAGGGGTGGAAATATTGCACACTAGTCTGAAATAAAAAATGTGTTAACTGGGTGTTTAGTTCTGGAGCAACAACACTGAGTGCATCTGGGTATTTCCAGACTCCAGTCAGGCTTCCCAAGGCCACTTCAGTTGGCCCTGAAATTTTGATGTAAAACACCCAGAAGAGAGCTACTGAGATATGAAATGTGATTCTTGTGAAACTGTTTCAGCCAATAAATGTGGCATTTTAAAATGTTAAAATAATTTTGGTTTCATGAAAGTTTTTTTTTTCTGTGATCGAAACAAAAGCAATCAACTATTTAGCTATAGATATAAATTTCTCATTTTCTGCCCTATCACCTATTTGATCAATGACAGTGTTACCATAGTAGCACTATGATGGTTTAGTTACTGTTCTTCAGTAGATTATTCTTTTATTCTATATTTTGAATTCATTTAAATACAGGTAAAATATTTAGGGATTAAGAATCTAGAAACAAAGTTTTCTCAGATCTCTTAATCAAGACCCCATTTTTCAGATGAAGCATTTATCATGACCAGCCATCAGGTCATCAGTATTCAGCAATGTAATGTTAAGGTTACTTCATGCAAATAAAGTATTTAGTTTAACATCAAAACAGATTCTCATCAGACGCGTAATTTAGCCAACACTTAAAAGATCCGTAACAAAGCTAGGAACAAAGACCCTGAACTTGATTTCATATCCTAAGTGAGAACATAAATGAAGAAATATCCATTTTTGCAAATTCCTGAAAACATTATATTGTTTCTCAGTATAATGAATTCTATTACATTCCAACAGGTATTTTAGCTGCACATACTTCCAACCATACAGGGGAAGGATGTTACAGAGTCAAAATCATGTAGTGCACAAGTCAGTTCTACTCCTAGATCTACATTACAATTCTCTGAACAAAAATAACTCAAAACCACTCTATAAATATTTTGAGAAATTAACAATATCAAAGTAAGAAAGAGAAAAGAAGGAAAGAAAAATCATATCCTAAAAGAAAAAAAATACCTATTTGGTGTATGTCACCAGTCTCTATACGTTTAATCAGCTGAGGAATATATAGGTTATGCTCTGCTTCCTAGACTGAGATGGAAAGGCATTGGTGTTCATTTTAGAAGGTATTTCATTGATTTAAAACCTTACTGGCAGAGCACCGTGTAATAGTCAAATTCTTTGTACTATATATCCAGATTTGTGAAATTTGCTCCAAGATTTGCAATTCTTATTCCTATATCTAAGCACTTTCTGTAACAAAACAAAGCAGCAGGGAACCTATGGAAAGAAAGTAAATTCAGCATCAACAGAAATACAGCCATGGGAATGTATTATGGATTCATCTTTGGGATATCCATAAAAGTAAATGCTATCATAACATCTGCTTCATGTTTTATGTCTCAGCCAGAAGTGGCCCCTCCAACCAAAGAAGCAAGTTGAAACTGAGCCTGTATTGCCTGTGCATTACTGTCACCTGATCTCTTGTTTGAATGGATGTTAACAGGGAAAAATGCTTTGTATTTGTCATCTATTTGACTGAACAGTTTCCACTGTTCAGTCACACACACACATGCCATGTTTTCACTGTACACTCTTGATTAGACAGCTTCCTAGCATCCACAGATCCAAACCCACAGAACATTTTAAAAATGGAAGGTGTCTCTGTAGATCACCTAGTCCAATCCTCTGCTAAGAGAACACAGGCATGGGGCAGGGTGCCCAGAACAAGGGCCAGGCAGATTGTAAGCATGTCCATGGACAAAAATACCTCTTAGGGCAGCCTGTTCAACACATTTTATTACACAAGCAATGACTTTTCCTCCTCCCCTCTTATAAGCCCTGAAAGCATCTCAGTTTGCTGAAGGTAGGCTGGAAAATAGCAGAGTATGTGTAATCTTGCATTAAGCTTTTGAGAATTTAGGAGAAATTAATGAAGCAGATATGCAATAAAATTCAGGAGGCCACATGAAATCCATCTGTGTTATGGATAATGGTGGGAAAATTGACTGTATATATCAAATTTGCAATGTCTTGCAAATGAGGAGCAACTTTTAGCCAGATTAACAAGCTGGCATTTTTCACATACTTCAAAATAATATAGAGCAACTGAAGTGCTTATACAGCTTTAAAGAAAAACATAAATGAATAAAGAAAAATTAATTTTGCTATCATTGCCTGCATCATTGCCTATATTAGCTGTCTGCTGCAGCTCCTGAAGAGCTGGTGTCAGTGTTGCTGCATTGAGTTTGCTGCAGCACAGCTAAAACACAGAATTGTTTTTTGTGTAAGAATGTGCCAGTTTGGTCCTGAGCACTCACAGAAACCCCCTGTGAAGTACAGAATGTCCTCATGGTCCACAGGTTGCTTGGCTACTCAGTAGATTACTTGCATGCCTCCTATTAAAGGCCACATTCCTTGGTAGCATTTATTTATTATTATATTTATTATACCTTCTTTTTTTGTTAACTTTACTAGATAAGTATATTTAAAAAGCAATAACCAATCAATCAGTGAATAATGCTACATAAAAAAAAAAATACTCAAACCTGAGGTAAAGTATAATATTTTGTTGTCTCATTATGCTTTGATAGCTGTTCCTCAGACTGTCTGTAATATATGAATGACCAGTTCAAACGGTTCAAGATAAGACTAATTTTTTCATTTACTTCACATTCATTATTTCAATGTCCCCCAGAGAACAAATGTTGAAAGAATTTCAGGAAACTTTAAATTATTGCTGTTAGCAACAAATGATCATTAGTGTGAAGGATTTGTTTCTGAGAAGAAAGTCAAGGGATAGTCCAACTGTTGATAAATAGCTGCTATATGACTATATATATTCAATCATCTAATTTAAACTATATGAGTTAATAAGACCTAGCAGAATAGTTACTGGAGATGCTTTTATCACAGTAGCCAGTATATGGGCCTTTGATTAATAAAATAATTATTATTTTGCACTCTTCTGGAAAATGAGGGGAGAGAAAGGCATGAAATTAAGGACAAAGTCACAAATATTCCATGGAAATCAGGGGTTTTAGTAAACTGTTCACTTGAAACCCAAACCAACAATATATTTGACCTGTGATCCGTTGAATACAGTTACCTAGCAAATTAAAATGGGTGTTTATATATTTTAACTACTTGGGAAATTCAGATTTGCATGAGGCTCTCTGTTTAACATCATGGTAGTTCAGTGTTAGTGCAAACAAAAGCATTCACTGGTGTGTAATTGGGCATGAGGTTTTCATGAAGATTTGCAGCCCAGACGAATTCACTGTGGGATCTCAAACAGCATTTCAGTGGGATTGTAACAACTGTAAAGATTTTATCATAATAATTAAAGCAAGGTGTAGGCAAGGTTGAACTCTGTTCAAGTGTGTACAAAAACTATTGCTCCTGTTGATAAAATGTGCAATTTCGCTTAGGTAATTGTTTACATGACTCAGAATAAAGCAAGCAGAATACTGCAGTAATACCTGCATCATTATTGTTGTGGGAGTCCTGCTCTGGGCGCGATAATACTTCTCTTATGCCCATGTAGCCTGGAGGATGGAGCACCCCTGTATTAATAAAAAGAAAGCCCTGACCAGTCTCTTGCAAAAGCAGTTCTGTAACATTATGCTGCAGTACTATATATCAGGTTTTATAAGGTTTTCTTTTCACATGTTGTTTTTCCTCTGCTGCATGCAGTATGTTAGCTTTGCCATGGAAGAAATTTTAAATAAATAATATTTTACTGAACTTATAGCACAAGTTAAAAAGTGTTCAGCAAACCTAGTTCTTCTTTCTTGCCCTGATGTTTTCCTAGTTATTGAGGCTTTGCTAGTTACTTTTTTATTGTTTTCCTTTACTTGTTACCATGTTCAATAACACATTGTCATCAGCCAGATCAGGAGGTAACATTATAAAGAGTACATCTAAAGCTGTTAGCTGTGTAACAGAACCTGAAACCCAGACAATGATCTTACAAATGTTAAGAAGCACCTTTTTTTGCAAAAAATGGGTAATTTGCAAGGTGTTAGTCAGATTTTAGATGGCTTTCCAGGTAACTTTTTTGGGGAAGTCCCATAGACAGTTGTCTCTTTTTTCTGTGAGGGTAGTGCTTCCAATGTCAGTGTGCTACTGCTTTTGGGTGTGGCAATGTCAGACACTGGAAAAGAAAATGTGAACTGTAATTCTTTCCAACTCTTCACTTGGGAAAACCATTTCTCATTTGTTTATGCAACCTTAATGATACTGATTTTTTTTTTTTTTTTTTATCAAATTCCTGTGACAGACTTGTACTTTGGAGTATATTTTCAAACTGTCAGTAGATACTAACAAAACCTGACATCTTACGCATCAATTTCAAGGCTTTATTAAAAATCTTTTTTTTTCTATCATTTCCTCTATGTTATTTTTGACATTTCATTCTTTCTACTTGGAAACCTTTACACTGGAATATGGAAGCACTTATATCTGAATCACAAAGCATGACTTATTCTTTCTGTACTCCATAGTATCAAGTTAGAGTCAAGAGGGATTTTTCTTGGTTCATCCTGCTTTATTTCTAGCTTTCTTAATTACACTCTGTATTGTTTGAAATGCTGTGTGAGAAGTAACTTCCACAGGCATGTGTTTGGATACTCATTAGAAGCAACAACATGGCTGAGTCCTATAGATTAGAGTTTACAGAATGACAGAATGGCTGAGGTGGGAAGGCACCCCTGGAGATCAGCTTGGCTGCTCAATTAGGACCACCATGCTCAGGAACATGTCCAGGTATCTTTTAAGTAACTCAAAGATGAGAGACTCTACAACCTCCCTGAGTGACTTTATCCAGTGTTTGGTCACCAACTCAGTGAAAAAAAAGTGTTTCCTTATGTTCAGGTGAAATCTCCTGTCTTTCAGTTTGGCCATTGCCTCTTGTACTGTCACTGGGATCCACTGAGTAGAGCCACAGGCTCTCATTTTTTTCACCCTACAGATATTTGTGTCCATCCTATAAGGTCTTCCTATAGCATTTATTTTCCCAGGCTGAACAATTTCAGATCTCTCAGCCTTTCCTCATAGGAGAGATGTTCTAGTCCACTAGTCTTCTGAATGCCAGACTCTCCAGGATGTCCACGTCTCCCTTGCAGTGAGGTGCCTAGAGTTTGGCCCAGCACTCATGATTTGGCCTTGCCATAAGTGGTGAGTAGAGGGAAAGAACTACTACTGGTATCCCCTTGACCTGCTGTCAACACTCCTCCTAATGCAGCCCAGGACATCTTTAACCTTGTTTGCTACACAGGCACATTCCTGGTCCATGCCCAGCTTGGTTCCCACCAGGATTTCCAAGGCAAAGCCATTTTCCAGCTGGGTTACCCGCATCCATAATCTGGTGCTTGGGGTTGGTCTTCCCTAGGGGAAGGACTTTGCACTTGTCCATTTTGAACTTCCTGAGGTTCCTGTTGGCCCATTTCTCTTGCCTTGCAAAGCCCCTGGAAGCCAGCACAACCATCTGGTGTATCAGCCATTCAAAGTGGGAATTGAGGAGATGGAAATAATTTTAGAACTTGAAGGGAAAACACAAAACGCCTTCCTAGAAATCTGTTTACTATCGCAGCAGCTCATCAGAGTGCATTGAGTAGACCAAGCTCAGAAAGAAATGGGTTGACTGTTTTAAGTATAGATATCCAAGTCCTTTACTCCTAAATTAAGCACTTATTTTCAAAAATTCTGAAATACAGCCAAAATGATTTCTGAAATTTGCTGTTTTAAAACCACAGTGAAAGAACTCCTTTGACTTATGCATTTACAAACAATCTTAGAAAGATTTGAAGCCCCAGAACGGAAGCAAAAAAAACCCTCTCTGTTCATACTCAATGGAAGAATTTCATCTGTGAGCAATTATTATAGATTGTAAACACAATGTTCACTCTGATTTTTTATTCTGATAAGTATTTACATAACACTGTAATGTGTATGGATCTTTAAATAACTATGTGGAGTGAAGGAAGATAGGGAAAAAGTGGGAAGCTCTTCAACTTACAGGTAACCTCTAAAGCTCAAATGAAGTTCAATAAAACAGATGCAGGATGAATGTTAATACTGAAGTGCTTGTTGTAACAGACAGATTTTGAAGAGAGCAGGAAATGTCTGACTACTGGCACATTTTCTTTAGCAGAGAATTTGGATTAAGGCCTTTATGTTTTCTGTCCAATATGAGATTTTCCAGTGGTATTCACATGAATAAAAACATTGGGTTTTTTTCTGATTTATCCAAGTTTGTCAAGGGATAAAAAAAAAAAAAACCAAACCCATAATCCCTGTGATTTGAGGTTTGAGAACATAAATTACTTATAGAAGAGACAAGGAAAAACAGCATAATAGGCTGGCCATGTCTTTACTCTTCAAGAACACAGTTGCTGTATCAGTGAGGGACCTCTTGCTGATTTTAAGAAACATTGTATTGAGTAAAATAACTGATGTGGTGCCCTTTATGTAATATACTACTTTCCTGTTCAGATACACGTTCAAACCAGAAAGGATTGGTAGAAACATCTTTATACTGAAATTAAAAACTGAAGTTCTTTCAGTTCCTGCTAAAGATGATTTTGGTTACAAGTTTGATCATGAGAGTAGAGGGTAACAAAATTTAACTAACTTAACTCTACAAAATTAAAGAAGTTGAACCGATCAGGCTTTTTATCTTGGATGCATTAGTCTGTTGGATATTTAATTGACAGGACTCTCCTGAGAGCAAGGTTTGATATTCTTAGGAAAAAAAATTGACAGTGAGGTTTCATAAATTCAGGATTTTTTTTCCATTATTACAGATACTAAAAGTCTAATTTTTTAAAATTACATGTAGACCAATTTAAATAACTAATTACGTAAAATTGACCCAGACATTGTAAAAGTACAGTAAGATATTTATTTCTTGTAAATAAGGAACTTGTCTGCATATCAGACTCTAAAGCTCTCTGTCTCTGAAAGAAAAGATTTTGTACAACATCAGAGTTAGAACAAAGTAAATACAATTGAAATTCTGAGCTTATTGAACTAAAAGCAGTGAATAGTAAATCTCTTTATGAGTCATATTTTAGTATAGTTTTGCCTCACTTCAAACAACCTTATCTTTGTCCTCAGAGATATGCCATGCACACTATTTTTTCATCATGATTACTACACCATTACTCACAGTAGTGCAGCATCTGACAATCTACTGCTGGGGTAGATTTCTCCCATTTCTTTGCTAATCAGAGAGTGAGCATGCAGTCAGGAATTGGAAAGATGGGACGTCTGGCAATATATCCCTTTGAAATTTATCTTTTTTTCCTTCTTCCTCAGGCCTTTGTTGGAGGCATTGTCAGTCACTGTGAAAGCTTTCCCCTCACTGGATGCCTGGTCAGAATGAAGAGAAGAAAAAGAGCTTATTGATTGTTGCTCTTGTTCACTGGTGCCTAATCAGAAAACTGTAGGGAATTTTTACTTTGTCTCTTAGGGCTTCTGCTGCTTGCTCTAGGCAATCCCAGGCTCCACGTGAGAATTGAGTGTCAGGTTTTTCCATTAGAGTTTTGTTGTTACAGAATATTGCCAAAATTAACAAGGCATGTGTATTATGTACTCTTCTTGATGCACAGAAGGACTGTGATGCACTGGAATCTTTGCAGCTAGGATTTGCCAGCTTTCTTTCTCTTACTAAAGTGAAAAATGCTAAATGCTAGAAAGATTGATGACTTCTGTTTTCACTCAGTTGAACTCTGTGGCACCTCAAAAGTATTTCTCTCCTGAGGTGTTCCAGCCAGGCTGGCATACAGCTGTCACTGTGTCCTAGACAAGACAAACCACCATTAGTTTCATTTTTCATTGGCTCACCTGCAGATGAGCGGGTGTTTTCTTGGATTTCCTGAGATTTGGGAGCTCAGAATCGATATATTCTGCAAGAGCAACCATACTGTATCTTGGTTTTTCTCATCAAGAAAGTTGAATGTAGGGCCAGAAAATCTATATTATGTCTAAAGTTCTGCACACTTTATAATGCAACATTGATATAAATGATATATGACAATAGATTTCCTGGCCAGACCTGGTAATTGTGGTGGTGGACAAGACCTATAGATGACATTTAAATGCAACAGAATTACAAAATGAACATAAATTATTACATTCCAATGCAAGACTAAGGAAATCCAATTAAAATATATAGTGCAATAACAGTCAGTTCTGCTAGCTGAAATTATCTACTGTCTGAAGAAAAACTTACTATTTTGGCATCATATTATACATAAGTCTTAGTCTAGATATTAACAGAATACTTTTGTATTCTGAAAGGAAAATACACAAAACTTTGATAATCTGTGGGTGCAGTGGTAGAAGAGTCTCTGATAAACTGTTCATTTTTTATCTTAGATCAGCTTCTTAAGGGACCTGCAACTTCTTTCTAAAAATTGTTCCTAACTGAAACTTGATACATAACCTATTAGACTGAATGTATAATAAATTATGCTTCGATGAAAAAAAAAGGAAAAAATAAGAATATTTCTACTTTATGCTCATCTATGCCTTCAAATAAATACCTTACAACATCAATTAAAAAATTGCTTTGTCTAATGGTTTTCAACAGTGTTGTTGCACTTGGCAAATTTGGGAATTGTTTTTGAAGGGTGGAGAGGGAAGGCAATAAATAGTATTTAACTGAGGAAATTCATAGTGACTTTTAAAATTATAGTTCCCTGCAATTATTAAATGTGGGGTCTTCTGAAGAAGTGTGCAAATACATTTGAACAAGTAGTCAAATAGCTCTGTTTAATGATTTATACATGAAAATAATATTTTGTGTGTATTATATATGCTTTGTATATAGTGTGTATATAAATATATACAGTTGAAGTGAAAAACGAACTGAAGAATTTCTGCATGTGTGTATAGAAGCATGTGTGCACATATAGTAATATAAAGATGTGCACACTTAAGCCAAGATAGGAAAACTACATTTTTTAAAATAGATTTTGGTACAAATTGTCTTGAAACAGTTGCATAGAAAATATTTCAGACACATCAGTGCTCATCTGAGGATATAAATATACAAGCACTCATTTTGTAAATGCTCAAGCTTTGCATTTCCATATCATAATTATTCTCATTGTAAAACTATTCCAAGTTGTTTTCATAAAATGAATAGTCTTGAGTCAGCCCCTTGCTGTATGTCTTTCTAGGCAATAGGTTGAATATAGCTTGTTAAACCCTCAATCAGTTCTCTTTGCCTACTACATTAAAAATGTTATTTTCCAGGATTTTTTTTTGTCATTTTTTGCTTTCTCCTTTAATGTTCTTCATTGAATGCAAAACATTCTAACCCTTTTACACCGTTGGCCTAATCACATAACTTAAAATTATCTTGTGTGGGGATTTTGAAATATTTAATGGCCTGTATAATCTCTTCAATATAATCGTGGAGAGGAGCTTCAGTTTGGAAGTAACTTAACTACTGACACTGAAAGGGCCAACGCATCTTTTTTCTGTTCTGTTTGCAAAGGTGTGTTTTAAACCATGACGATGTCTTTTGAAGGAGGCAGCATAATTGACCATAAGCTAAGAAAGAGGTTTCTGGAATGTATTCCTGACACTGGTAATGAAGAAGCCCGTGGGGGAAGATGAGCTGCTAGAATTGGTATTAAAAACAAGGAAAACCTGACTGAGGATGTGGGAGCTGGGAGAATTCTTGCTCATGAGATTGTGGAATTCAGGATCCTGGAAAACAGTAGCAAAAGGGAAATCATGCCTGATGAACCCAAGAGGTTTCTGTGGTGAGGTGACTGACTTGTGGATGAGAAAACTGTGGATGTTGCTGATTTCAGCTGTCTCACATCATATCATAATTGAAAAACTTATGCAGAATGGACTTCATGGGCAGAGAAGTGGAACTGCTGGGCTGAAAGGGTTGTGATCAGTGGCAAAAATCCAGTCCCTGGCAGTGCCCTCCAGGGTTCAGTGCCAGGCCTACTATTCCTTAATACCCTCAGTACTGAGCCATATGACAGGACAGACTGCACCTGCAGCAAGCTTGGTAGGTAAACCCAACTGGGCTGATGAACCAAAGAGATGTACAGCCTTCCATGAGAAGGTGAGCTGGAGAAATGGGTGGAAGGGAATGTTGTGAAGTTCAGCAACAGGAAACACGGAGTACTGTACTTGGGGGAGGAATAAGCTGGTGCCCAAGTACAGGCTGAGGACAGACAGGCTCTAAAGTAATTTGAATAAGAAGGTATGGGAGGGTCATGGAGTGATGGTGATGACATCCTGGTTGAGGCCATGAGCAATCAATGCACCTGTGTGGCATCCCTGAAAATTCTCACAAATTGGCTTTTGTCCTGGGCACCTCGCTGTGTTTATCAGCTCTCTGAGCCAAGGATCGGACCAGGCAACCCCAAGAGATGCCTTTTAACCTGAATAATTTTGTGAAGGCCCTTAAATCTACAGGCTACCATCTCAATTTTGGCACTAAGCAGGTTCCTAAATGCTTTTTGATAACTAAAGCCTTGTTGCTGTGCTTTCTGTGTCAAAGATGGAAGTATAATTATTTTCTGTTTTTTGGAAGTTTCTTCTGAGGAAAGAAGAAACACATCTATTAGTATCCGGATGCTGTAGTAATGGTATCCACCAAAGAACTTTAAATGCAATGGTGATTTATGTTCTGTTTTCTTACAAGTTGTTTCTTTCTTCATCAAGTGTCAACACAGATATCAAGTACTTGAAGGAAGAATCTGATATGAATTATTACTGTATGCAATTTGAATGCATCATAATAATTACATAATTGTTGCGCTATATTTTTTTTTTGTCTTTGACTATTTCAAAGTAATTTAATCAATAACACTAACTATAAAGGTTCATTTTTATTTGCGTTGCAGTTGTGCTTAATAATCTATGGTGTGCATTGCACTACTGCTTCTATTAATATTCTTTTGTGTCATCAGGGGAAAACCATAAATTGCTCCTTGGTGTCAGTTAACTTTTCCTTGTCACATTTTCTAGGAATGGGAGTGCACTTTTGTTTATCAGAGGAAGAGACTAGTGATTCTATTCCTAGTTGTTTCTAAGCCTAGAGCAGTTTCCTAGTTGAGCTCTGTGAAATAGCGAAACTCCCAGGGTGGAATACTGAAGCACAAGGTGCAGAACTAAGGAAAAATGAGTTAAACATGAATTTAGAGATGAAATGGCTGCTAAATCTGTGTAACTACATAGTTGTGGCATCGTAGTGTCATAGCTGCAGAAAATACTAAGGTTCTCTGTATTTTGGCGAAATATTTTTAAAGTCATCCTGAACACAGAAGAACTGAGCCTCATGCATAGTGCTCTGCATTTCTATCCATGGTCTGTCACAAAGGGATAATAACTACAAAATGCAGGGGCAGACAGCCTCTGGAAAAGGTAATACAAGCTGCATGTTTTTCAGGCCCTATGGAAAGAGATATTTTAAGAGAAAATTCTCACCTGTTTTTTCCAGCTTTACGTATTTTTTAATGTTTCAAAGGGTAGTAGATGGAGGAGGGACAGAAAGATTATTGGTGCCAAATCAGACAGCTGTCCTCCAAAAAGTCATATATAGTTGGTACTTATTATGAGGAACAGTAATTAGTTACTGTGTATAGAAGCACAAAGAAAAAATATTATATACTTTTAAAATTTTAGGGTGAGAGAAGCTTAGAGCACAATCCTAATTACCCCTTGATCAATGATAATAATGGTAGCCTAGAAGATATTTACAGCTTTATTTTAGAGATTAGTGAGACAAAAACCTAATAGCAAATATTTCCCAGATATTTTACTAGCATCACAACTTTGTTCAATTTGTTTTGAGTAAATTTCAGAAATCAGCAGCAGAAGTTGCCAGCTAACTAGTATATTAATATTTTCAAACAGAGGTTTGTTTTTCTAATTGAGAATAATAGGCAGATACATTTATCTTCTTTGATATGTCCTACTTAAGTGTGAAGGTCTTTATCTGTATATATGAATATTGCATGCATAAATGAACATTTTCAGTAGATGTTCAGTAATAAGCATTTTAAATGTAATTGAGATAACATACAAGCCTTCCCAAAGTAATTGTAAATGGTCCTTGAATGAATTAACTAAGTGATGGTCTTATTAATTTGTCACTAATAAAACAAATGAGTGACTATCTGCCTGTCAGTATTCCCTACACTAATTAATCTCCTTTGAAATATTAAATGTGAACTAAATAAAAATTCCTAGGCGCTATAAAATATGTTTTAAGAAATACTTTATGTTGTAATCTTCGGTTTTTAAGTTCTGAATGAGAGATGATTTTTGAGGATGAGTGATTTGAACTGTGTATAGACACATGAATTTTGGAACATTTGATACGGTACTGTGCATGATATTGTAAAACTTCTGTTCCCTGTGGATTCTGTGTTCAGGGTAGTTTTAAGATTGAGCAGCTATAGTAAATGAAATCAGAGGTCTAGAAAACATGTTACCTTTGATGTTGATCAGAAATGTCAGTCTTGAGAAGAATAGATAGAACATCCCACATCAAAGTCCAGAGCTGGGCTGACAGAATACAACCACGTCAATTAGTAATGGAGAATCCAAGTGGGATGAACTAATCAGATAGCTAGAGGTGTGCTCTCTTTCCCAGTAAAGACTTCTAACCACGACTTAAGGAAAGAGAACATTTATTTGATCTCACCCTGATGAGCATCATCTTCTTATCGTTACTTAGCCTTTCCACAGACATATCTGTGTCTTAGGCATTGTGTAATGCTCCACAGCTACGTTTCTCTTATTTGATGATATCAAACCACTTTGAGTAACATAGATTAGGTTTTTGGTGATCAATGTGTGTAGGATAAATTGAAATTAAGTGTATTCTTTAATTTTACAAGATGTTTATGAACTTTCAGATTGCATTGCGGCTTCAGGGACATTCAAAAGAAAGAAAGAAGAAAAAAAGGGAAAAAAGAATTAGAAACTGAAAGAAAGAAAAGAAAAAAAATTACCTAAACCCTGCCATTTTGATCATATGCAACAATTTATGCTTTGGTTTATAATTGTAACTTACCACCTTAATTTGGAATAACACTGAAATAATGCAGAAAATATGTTGCTATGTATTTCTCAAGGATTAGTGTGGATATCAACATTTTTTTGCAGACAACAGATAATTTAAAACTATTGACAGCTAGAGGTAATATTGTGTAAGGTAGAAATGTAGTAGAATGAGGAATGCTGTTGCTACATAAATGCTATGTTTTCTGTCGTACCTATTAGTGCTTTAACATGTCACTGAAAGGTCAGTCTTAAAGAGTAATGGAGTAACTATTGGAATGAAGTGGAAATAAATTGAAAAGGATGTACTGCGAGTTCATTCCAGCTCTACCTTGTTCATAGGGGATGATAAAGTATTCAAATTATTTTCATTGTTTAATTTTTTTTGGGGGATTTGGAGTGGGTGTGGGTGTGTGCGTTAGCATGTGTGTGATTTGGAGGGATGGGGGGGGTGTGTGATTTTATTTATTTGGTTGGTTTGGGTTTTGTTTTTTTTTCTTTTTTTATAGTTGTCCTAGTTTTGGAGGCAATACAACTAATTTTCTTCCTAGTAGTTGACTGGTTTGGATTTAGTATGAGGATGATGCACCCTGATTGTGTGATTGCTGCTGAGAGGTGCTTACCTAAGTCAAGGACTTTTCAGTATCTCATACTCTGCCAGGGAGCAGGTGCACGAAGAGCTGGGAGGGAGCACGGCCAGGACTGCTGACCCAAACTGGCCAAAGGAGTATTCCATAACACAGAATGCCATGTTCAGGATATAAACTGGGAGAAGCTGTCCAGGAATGTTTAATCACTACCTAGGAATATGACAGGCATCAGTCAGTGGGTGGTGAGCAACAGTGTCGTGCATCACTAGCCTTTATTGGGTTTTATTCCTATTTATTATCTCCATTTTCATTGCTATTATTTACTATTGTTGTTACTATTATTGCTACTATTACCAGTACTACTATTTTTACAACAACAACTAATAATAATATTAATAATAATTCAATTATTAAACTGTTCTGTTCTGAAGCCACGGGTTTTGCCATTCCAGTTCTCCTCCCCATTCTGTCAGGAAGGTGTTGGAAGCAAGTAACAGTGGTACTTATTTGCTGACTGGGTTTAAACCACAGTAGTAATATGTAGAAATTCAGCATTTTCTAGATGTGTAATACTCTCCAAAAACACTGGTGAGTTCTAACCTGTCCTTATATGATTTTAATCAACATTTTCCTGCACTTTATAATTTGATTCATTAAAGAAACCAAATGCACTGTAAGAATGGTTCTATTCCTCTTCAGCCAACAGTGAAGAACTTGGGTAACACCTGCTGAGCGGGTGTTCCCAGGGAATGTCAATACCAGAGTTAAGGAATCTGCCCTCAAACATGAAGCTGCATCCTTCTACTTTGGATTTCTTTGTGAGCACAAATTTATATACAGCCTCCCCATACATTAGTAGCTCTGATCTACTCATATGAAGACCTCCTGATTTTTTCCTGCTGTTTGATTTATTATAAACAAGTTATTTGTTAATAATTCTTAGTAGTTATATATTTATATTATCATATAACTAGAATATAATACTTTAGTTATATTATCAAATATTTCCTACATGATAAATTAAATGTTAATTAATTATTATAGTTTATTATTATTAATTATAAATAAGTTATTTTTGGCACTATTACATGAGTCTTCAGTTTTCCCACCAGACTTGTGTGTGCTTTTGATTGACCAAACAGAGCATATATCTTCATGGCTGTTGCTGATGTAGAGTGTCTAGCTTGTCAGTTTTAAGTAATTTATATTGGTGTCTCTGAAGATGTGTTATGGACACCTTTGCATTAAAATTTGAAAATAGGGATACAATGGAGTTCTGGAGATCATCCAGTCCAACCCCTGCCCAAAGTAGGGTCACCTGGTGCAGGTGACACAAAAACACACCCAGGTGGGTTTGGAATGTCTTCAGAGGGAGAGAGTCCATGTCCACCTGGGCAGCATTTCCAGTGCTCTGTTACCCTCAATGTGAAGCAGTTCTTTCTCACGTTAAGGTGGAAATTCTTGTCTTTTAATTTATGGTGTGCTATATATGAAAAGGTTCAAGAAGTACCAGCTTCCGAATTGTTTATCAATTTATAGTTTAGCATTAAAAAAAGGCCATTGTATCAGTAGGATGAATGTCATGGAATAGGTGGACCTAATGATGAAGCCAGTTTTTCTGAAAGAAACAGAGCTTCTTATATTACCAGGAAACTGAATTTAAAAATCTCATTTAGGGGGAGGTAAGTCAAGGAAATTTATCTTTTCGAAAAATATCCAGGAAGTATCCCCCTGTGTATACTACAAAAAAAAGCACCTTTTTTTTCAGAATTTTCAGAGACCTCTCTGTTCTTCAGAAACTAAGACAAAAAAAAATAAAAAAGTGTATTTGCAATTAGTCAAAAATTCTATAAGCATCAATTAACAAGTCATACATTGAAACAATGAAATGTGAAATCTATGTGACCAATTCAGAATTTAAATAACCATGAAACTGCTCATCAGTAAAAACTACCCCTCTATCATATAATAATACTTGAAACAATTTGATATTCAACAATTCACTTCTAAACATACATTCATACAAATAACACCATATCTCTAACTATAGAGTGGAAACTGATGCCCTTTGAGATCACAGAAAACAGGTCACTCCTCCTATCAAGCCCTCCATTTGTTTTTGACAGGCCATTGATGACTTTGTCAATATTACTCATAACAAAACATTTTCTTTTTAAATTTCAAATATTTAAAGACAGGACTAGGCCTTCCAGAGTTCCAGATACCTGAACTGTGGCTATAAAGGAGGTTTGTTCTGTCAGAAAACTTCAAGAGACTGTGACACTAATGCAATTCCAAGTAGCCCTTCTTTCGCTGTAGGTGAAAACAACTAATGTTGTGCAGGAACCAATGTGACAGCCCAAAAAAACCTGGAGACAATATGCACTGGGCTTGTTTCCTTCAAATTCCATTTCTCTCCAACATTTCAAACAAATTGAGGAAACACAAATGACCCTGATATCTGCAAAGGCTGCGAAGGATGGTAGGAGAATTTTCACCTGTCCTCTTCTGACTGGAAAGTCTGAATAGTAGCCCTGCTTCAATGCAAGAGGGGCTTGAATGCAAAGTACTTGCTCCATTTTGTAGCATTATAGTAATTTCCAGACTTAAAGAGGCAGTCACTTCTACTCAGGACTATAAAACTCATAGCCAGCATTACCACTGTGACATTGCATGCATGAGACAGGACTATTTCAGCTACTTTACTAAATCATAAAATCAAAAAATTTCCCAAATGCATGCAAAAAAAGCCAGGTAAAGAACAAGTCTTAAAAGAAAAATGGGAAACCATTGTGCAATACAAAAATAAATGCATTTCTATAGAACAAGGGGTCTCTAAGCATTCCAGTGTCTGTGCCAGTGCAACACTTAGAAATTTTACTGCATGTCTTAAAAAGCATGAACACAATAGGTCTGAAATTTACTCAACACCTTGGAGCCGACATCTAGAGTGCTGTGTCCATTCTGATCTATGCAGCACAGGAGAGACACAGAGCTTCTGGAGCAGCTCCAGTGGAGCTTTCAGAGATGATGAAGGGACTGGAGCATCTCTCTCATGAGGAAAGGCTGAGGGACCTGGGGCTGTTCAGCCTCAAGAAGAGATGACTGAGAGGGGACCTCATCAATGTCTGTCAGTGCCTGCAGGGAGGGATCAGAGGAAGGACCAGGCTCTGCTCAGTGGGGCCCAGCAATGGGACAAGAGGCCACAGGCAGAAAGAGATGCACAGGAAATTCCATCTGAAAATGAGGAAGAACTTCTTTCCTGTACAGTGACAACACACCTGAATAGGTTGCCCAAAGTGCTTAAGGAATCTCCCTCACTGGAGATCTTCCAGAACCATCTGGACACAATCCTGTGACATGTGCTCTGGGATGACCTTGCTTGAGCAGGGAGGTGGGACAAGATGACCCACTGTGGTCCCTTCTGTGAAAAACGAGGTTCACATAATTTTTATAGGATTTAAAAGTTTAATAAAAAAAAACAATTAGGAGAGAAAAATAAAGTAAAGTATACAGATACGGCCGGGTGTCTCTGCATTCAGCTAAGAGAGCACACCTTACTAACAAAGGATTGTCCCTTAAAAACAGAACTCTACTACATATCCATAAATTCTCATACATATTCATACATTCTTCTTAGGATCTTTGGTGTTCTTCTGTTTAGTTTTCTCTTGCCCCCTCCCAATAGATCAATCTTCTTGGCGCCATTGAGATTTACATTCCCTGATACCAGGAATGCAATAAATTCCTCCCCCCAGAGTTCTGGTCACTGCTGTCTTCATCTGGATAAGATAGTTTACAAATGCAGGAGTTCTCTAGCTATTTTTTCCTCAGTCTTTGGGTTATACAAACAAAGACAGTTTTTCTTTTAATACTATGCCATAACCTAACATATATGTATTATAATACTATTTCTAAATTTCATCAATAACAGAAATAAAGAAAACTATATTAATACAACAAAATTTCTCATTCTTATACACATAACATTCATCTTAATATTTGCGAAAAGCCAATAACATAAAATGTATCTATAACACTTCCAACCTGACCCATTCTGGGATTTTGTGAAACTGTTTATTAAAATTCTAGATCAGGCCTAGGTCATGAGATTTCTTTTTTAAATTGCAAGCACAAAGACACTATTTCTGTGTTCCTGCAAATTTCCAAATCCAGTGACACACTAAAGGTGTAAGAGCAAATAGTAGTCTTTATAAAGGGCCAAACAAAAATTACTACCCATATATCTTTTTTATTCACTTCCACTATTTGGGCAGAATTCATCTTACACAACTTGCCTATGTTTAAAGAACTATCTAAACCCAGAATGAGTCACCTTCAGTTGAAAGTCTCCAGTCTCTTAGCCTCCACTGGTCCTGCAGAGCCTACAGATTAGTCAGTCTGGAAACACACTTGAAAATACATCATGTAACTGAATTGTACCAGGCTCTTTTCTCCCAAGAAGGCAGCTCAGAAATACATACTTTAAGCAAACTGACAACCTGCAGAGGACAATTTTACTGCACTATAAATAAAAAACCATCTTGCTTAAAAATTAAGTACTCAATTTTTTGTACTTATCCTTACTAATTTTAAGTCAGTCTTTGAAAACATATGGACAAGTGAACAGGCATATACCTACATTTTATATACATAAAACATATGCTGTCATTCTTCAGCTGCTATAGCAATGACATGGGAAATGAAAACAGCTTCTCCTAAATAAAAAAAAAAATAAAAAATAAACTTCGCCTTCTAAGACAATTCTTGCCCCCTCAGTAAATATACTTGTGTAACTAAAAGCCACTATCTTGTCACAGGACTCTGAAAATTCTGAAATATGTAGTTTGTTTCAGTCTGATATATGAGACCACTTAGCCTTAGGTATGTCTCCAAGACACCCTGCTCTCAAACACAGTCGATGATATTTGAAATGCACTCCTTAAATGAAATGCACAACAAAGGTTGTTGGAATTCATCCACTCAAAGTAAACACATGCTTCTTGCATGACTGCTGAATACCACTGGTGATCAAAGACTAGGAATACATTAAAAACCAATTCTGTTATGAAAATGTAAGTAGGTGTCTTGGTTTGGAAGACAGGTGTCTGCTAGGGAGGGCAGGAGCCTCCCTTGGAATGAAAATGTAGACCCCACTCCCTCCGAATTATTATAATTATGAAATCAAGGGGCTGTCAGGCAGAGATCTGGGGATAGGAATAAAAGTTCTTTACCAGTGTGTATAACAAGGCACACAAACAACAATAACTACAGCATGTTATAAATTTGTATTGTGATATTGGCTTTCGCAGATGAATATTATATATTAAATACTTTTTAGCTATGTATGTACTTTTTTTCTTGTTAACAAGTCTTAAGTTTAAAAGAATTTCCTAGGTACAAGGCAAGGAAACCCCAGAGGGCAAAGACAGTGGGGCCCAAGCTGTTATCAGGAGAACAATAGAGGCCAGACTGTTATCAGCGGAAGATATGAAACCCATCTGTCCTCAGGGGAAGGATGACGGGCCCGGACTGTTATCTGCCCTGACCATTTGCAAAAAGAAAGGAAACTGTTATAAATTTGTATTGTGATATTGGCTTTCGCAGATGAATATTATATGTTAAATACTTTTTAGCTATGTATGTACTTTTTTCTTGCTAACAAGTCTTAAGCTTAAAAGAATTTCCTAGGTACCAGGCAAGGAAACCCCAGAGGGCAAGGACAGTGGGGCTCAAACTCTTATCAAGAGAACAATAGAAGCCAAACTGTTATCAAAAAGCCAGTACCAGGACGTGGGCAGGGGGGAAAGATAAGCTCAGCTGCCCTCAGAAGAAGGATGAGGGGCCCAGACTCTTATCAACAACTGACCATCTGCAGAGAAAAGGAAACCAGACTCCAAAAGAATGCTGACCAGCAAGAATAATGATGACCAGCAAAAAAATTATGATGACAAGCAGAAACTGAGACTGTGCAGAAGCATGATCCAAGAAGGCGGAACCAGGGAGGGGACATGCTTGAATATGCATTAACCCCTCACAGCAAGGAGGGGATAAAAAGG
>NW_005087726.1:330616-348452 GCF_000331425.1 Pseudopodoces humilis | reverse complement strand
TTTTTATTTTTGGGGATTTTGAGGAATTTTTTTTGTTTTTTGGGGGATTTGGGGGGATTTTTTTGATTTTTGGGGGTTTTGGGGGGATTTTTGGGGTTTTTTGAGGTTTTTGGGGGGTTTGGGGGGATTTTTGGTGTTTTTGAGGGATTTTTTTGCGGTTTTTGAGGGATTTTTTTGATTTTTGAGGGGTTTTGGGTTTTTTTCCAGGTTTTCCAAGCGTTTTTGGGATAATTAGAATTCCAGAGGCGTCGGGAATCATCAGTCAGGGAGAGGAGGGAGCGGGGAGGGAGAGGAGGTGGAAATGGGGAGAAAAATGGGGGAAAATGGGGAAAATGGGGAGAAAAATGGAGAAAAAGGGGAAAAAATGGGGGGAAAGGGGAAAAATGGGGAAACCCGTGTTTATCCATTAAAATCCGTATTTATCCGCCTAAAAATCCATTTTAAATCCATATTTACCTGGGTTTATCCACATTTACCCGTGCAAAAATCCATCAGTGTCCGTTTTTAGCCACATAAAATCTATTTTTATCCAGATTAAATCCATTTTTATCCACATAAAATCTATTTTTAATCCAGATTAAATCCATTTTTATCCACATAAAATCCATTTTTATCCAGATTAAATCCATTTTAATCCAGATTAAATCCGGAATTATCCGGATTAAATCCAGAATTATCCATATAAAGTCCAGAATTTTCCGTATAAAATCCCAAAACTCACCGAGACCCCTCCTGGGACCCCCCCAAAAACCCCGGGATTCCCAAAAAAACCCCGGGATTCCCAAAAAAAACCCGGGATTCCCCCCAAATCCAGCCCTGGGGGGTCCCAGGGAATCCCGGACCCCCCAAAATCCGTGGGAAAAGCGGGAATGGGGTGGGGGAGGGGACACGGGAACCCCCCCTCCCCTTTTGGGGGGGCCGTGACGTCACGAGACCCCAAAGGGGGGGATCCCAAATTCCCGGGGATTCCCCTCCCCCCCATCCCAAATTCCCGGGGATTTTCCTCTTTTTTTTCCCATTTTTTCCCCATTTTTCCCCATTTTTTCCCCATTTTTTCCCCATTTTTTTCCCATTTTTTCCCCATTTTTTCCCATTTTTTCCCCATTTTTTTCCCATTTTTCCCCATTTTTTTTCCTTTCTTTCCCCCAATTCTTTCATTTTTTCCAATTTTTTCCCTTTTCCCCCCATTTTTTCCCCATTCCTGAACCCTTTGGGGATAAAAGAAAAATCCCAAAAAAATTCCTGGAAACGCCAAAATTTCGGGATTTCTCCTGAGGCCGGGAGGGGGATGGGAAAAGGGGAGGATTTTACCAAAAATTCGATTTTTTGGGGAATTTTTTTTGGATTTTAAAATCCCAAATCCCTCTAAAAATCCTTTTTCCATCCAAAATCCCAAATCCCGCCCCTTTTTTGGTGGGAAATTCCCAAAATTCCTGAAAATTTCGCCATTCTGGAGCGGCCCAAAGGGATTTTTTGGGGGGATAAAATGGGAAAATGGGGAAAAGCTGGAAAATGGGGGGAAAAAAGGGAATAAAGGGAAAAAAGGGGAAAGAAAAGGAAAAATAAATGGGGGAAAATGGGAAAAAAGCTGGAAAATGGGTGAAAAGATGGGAAAATGGGAAAAAGGGGGAAAAAGCTGGAAAAATGGGGGAGAAAATGAGATTATGGGTGAAAAAGGGGAGGGAAAATAAAGAAAAAAGCTGGGAAAAAAGAGAAAAAATCTGGGAAAAAGGGGAAAAATCTGGGAAAAAGGGAAAATGGGGAAAATGGGGAAAAATTGGGGAGAAAAGGGAATTATGGGTGATAAAGGGGAAGGAAAATAAAGAAAAAAGCTGGGAAAAAAGCGGGAAAAAAGGGAAAAAGTTGGGAATAAGGGAAAAAAAGCTGGGAAAAGGGAAAAATTGGGAAAAATGGGGGGAAAAAGGGTAAATTGGGGAAAATTGGGAAAAAAATTGGGGAAAAAATTGGGGAAAAAATTGGGGAGAAAAGGGAATTATGGGTGATAAAGGGGAGGGAAAATAAAGAAAAAATCTGGGAAAAAAGGGAAAAAGTTGGGAATAAGGGGAAAAAAGCTGGGAAAAGGGAAAAATTGGGAAAAATGGGGGAAAAAAGGGGAAAATTGGGGAAAATTGGGGAAAAAATTGGGGAAAAAATTGGGGAGAAAAGGGAATTATGGGTGAAAAATGGGAGGGAAAACAAAGAAAAAATCTGGGAAAAAAAGGGAAAAAGTTGGGAATAAGGGAAAAAAAGCTGGGAAAAGGGAAAAATTGGGGAAAATGGGGGAAAAAAGGGGGAAAATTGGGGAAAAAAGTGGGCGAAACTCACGGCAGCCGCTCCGCTCGCTCTGAGCTCCCGCAGGAACCGGCCCGGCCTTAAAGCCCCGGCGGAAAATCGGGATTTGGGGAGGGGGAAATTTGGGATTTATGGATTTGGGGATTTATGGGGGGCTGGAAGGAGCCCGGGCCCAGCCGAGCCCCCTCCCCGAGGGGGCCCCACGTGCTCAGGACCCGCCCAGAGAGGGAAAAACTTCCCAAAAAAAAGTTGGGAACTGCTCAAAAAAAAAAAAATTCCCGCTTGGAAGCGGCGGGGTTGGAAGGGGTTGGGGTGGGAAAAAGGAATATTCGGAATTTTTGGGTTTTTTTTGGGATTTTTTGGGGGTTTTTGAAGGGGGAAATGATGGATTTGGGAAGATTTGGAGTGGGGAAAAAAGGGGGAAAAGCGAATTTTTTGGTTTTTTTGCCGGTGGTTTTGTTGGAAAAGTTCCCGGCGGAGGAGGTGAGTGCGATCCCGGATTATCCAGAGGGGAAATTTGGGGTGGGATGGAGGGAAAAAGGGAAAATCCTCCCTCAAAAAATTCCATTTTCCAGGGGGGCGAACGCTCCAGAACCCCCCCAGAGCCCTGGGAAAGGCGAGAATTCCCAAAAATGGGGCTGGAAAAGGCCAAATTTGGGGATTAAATTGGATTTTTGGGGCTGGAAAAGGCAAAATTCGGGATTTCGAGTGGATTTTGGGGGGTGGAAAATGCAAAATTCGGGGATTAAATTGGATTTTTGGGGGTGGAAAGGCAAAATTTGGGGTTTTGAGTGAATTATTTGGGGGGAAAATGCCAAAATTTTGGGTTTAAATTGGATTTTTGGGGGTGAAAAGTCAAAATTCAGGTTTAAAGTGGATTTTTTTGGGGGGAAATGCCAAAAATTGGGGTTTAGAGTGGATTTTTTGAGATGAAAAGCCAAAATTGGGGGTTTGAATTCGGTTTTGGTGGGGAAAAGCCAAATTTTGAGGTTTGGAGTGGATTTTGGGGGGTGAAAGCTCAAAATTTTGAGTTTAAAGTGGATTTTTGGGGGTGAAAATATAAAATTCGGGGTTTCAGGGGGGTGTTTTGGGGGAAAAAATGAAAATTTGTGGGAAAAAATGCGATTTTTGGGGAAAAAATACAATTTTTCGGGAAAGAAATGCGATTTTGGGTGGGAAAAATGCGATTTTTGGGGGGAAAAATGAAATTTTTCTGGAAAAAAAAGCGATTTTGGGTGGGAAAAATGCGATTTTGGGGTGGTCGGATTGTCCTGAGCCAGCGCCAGGGGAAAAATGGGAGGAAAAAGTGGATTTTTCTGGGATTTTTCTGGGATTTGGATTCCAAATAAAAATCAATTGGAAGCTCCGGGAGGGGAAATGTTGGTTCTGTTCAAATTGAACGGGAAAAGGAGAAATTCCAGGGATTTTGGGCCTCGGTGACCCCGAAAAGGGAAAAAAAAATGGGAAAAAGGGAAAATTTGAGAGGATTGGGAGGGAAAACCGCGAGGTTTTGCTGATTTTCACCCCAAAGTTCCCGGGAGAGGGGGGAAAATGGGGAAAAAGGAGGATTTTGGGGGGGTAAATGGGATAAAAATTGAGTTTATTGAGGAAAAATGGGATAAAAGAGGAGTTTGGGGGAGAAAAGTGGGATAAAAGGAGTTTTCTTGGGGGGAAAAATGAGGTAAATGAGGATTTTTGGAGGAAAAAATGGGAAAAAAGAGGATTTTTTTGGGAAAAATGGGGATAAAGGAGGATTTTTTTGGGAAAAACGGGATAAAAGCAGATTTTTGGGGGACGCGCTGGTAAAATTCGGGGTTTTGGGGTTGAATTGCTCGGGGAATAAAAGGAAAATCGGGAATTAAAGGGAGGAGGAGGAGGAGGAGGAAACTTTTGTCCCGAGGCTCCAGGAAATTGTGGCCTCTTTTCCCACCAGAGACTCAAAGGAAATCCCATAAAATTTTATGGAGTTTTTATTGGGGCTTTTGGTGGCGCCGGGGAAAAGGCGGGGAGGGGGAAAAACAGAAAAAAAGGGAAAATAATGGGGAAAATAATGGGGAAAAAAATGGGAATAATGGGGAAAATAATGGGGGAAATAATGGGAATAATGGGAATAATAATGGGGAAAGAAATGGGGAAAATAATGGGGAAAATAATGGGAATAATAATGGGGAAAAAAATGGGGGAAAAATGGGGAAAATAATGGGAATAATGGGGAAAATAAAAGGAAAATAATGGAAAAATAATGGGGAAAATAATGGGAATAATGGGAATAATAATGGGGAAAGAAATGGGGAAAATAATGGGAATAATGGGGAAAATAATGGGAATAATAATGAGGAAAATAATGGGGAAAATAATGGGAATAATGGGAATAATAATGAGGAAAATAATGGGGGAAATATTTGGAATAATGGGAATAATAATGGGGAAAAAAATGGGGAAAAAATGGGGAAAATAATGGGAATAATGGGAATAATAATGGGGAAAAAATGGGGAAAATAATGGGGAAAAGGGGAAAATAAATAATGGGGGAAATAATGGGAATAATGGGAATAATAATGGGGAAAAAAATGGGGAAAAAATGGGGAAAATAATGGGAATAATGGGGAAAATAAAAGGAAAATAATGGAAAAATAATGGGGAAAATAATGGGAATAATGGGAATAATAATGGGGAAAGAAATGGGGAAAATAATGGGAATAATGGGGAAAATAATGGGAATAATAATGAGGAAAATAATGGGGAAAATAATGGGAATAATGGGAATAATAATGGGGAAAGAAATGGGGAAAATAATGGGAATAATGGGGAAAATAAAAGGAAAATAATGGAAAAATAATGGGGAAAATAATGGGAATAATGGGAAAAATAATGGGAAACCGGGGCTCGGCTCCTTCTGGAAATCCCGGGCTGGGATTGGGGCGGCCCCAAAGCGCGGGGGGAGGGGAGGGGGGAGGGGATTTGGGATATTTGGGATGGGAAATCCCTGGAATTCTCCATTCCCACCCCAAAAGCGGCGCCCGCGCCTTCCCCGAGAGCAAAATCCCGATTTTCCGCCCGATAAATCCCGATATTCCCGCGGGAGGCGCTGCCCCATTCCCTGGATCCTCATCCCATAAAAATCCCTTTTCCCAAACTTTTCCCGACCCTTTTCCATCATTTCCAACCATTTCTGCCATTTTTAAAAGCATTTTTCACCATTTTCCACCTTTTGTTTTTACCATTTTCCACATTTTCCCGCCATTTTCCACCATTTTTCGCCGTTTTCCATCGTTTTTTCACCGTTTTCCACCTTTTTTCATAATTTTCCACCTTTTTTTCACCATTTCCAATCTTTTGTTTACCATTTTCCATCTTTTTTTACCATTTTCCATCTTTTTTCTCACCATTTCCCACCTTTTTTTCACCATTTTCCACATT
This sequence comes from Pseudopodoces humilis, assembly GCF_000331425.1. The sequence continues at coordinate 342,740 of NW_005087726.1, read as the reverse complement.
TTTCACCATTTTCCATCGTTTTTTCACCGTTTTCCATCTTTTTTTACCATTTTCCAGCTTTTTCTCACCATTTTCCACATTTTTCACCATTTTCCACCTTTTTTTTTACCATTTTCTACCTTTTTTTACCATTTTCCACCTTTTTTTCACCGTTTTCCATCGTTTTTTCACTGTTTTCCACCTTTTTTCACAATTTTCCACCTTTTTTCACCGTTTTCCATCTATTTTTTACCATTTTCTACCTTTTTTTCACCATTTTCCACCTTTTCACCATTTTCCACCTTTTTTCACCGTTTTCCACCTTTTTTTCACCATTTTCCATCTTTTTTTACTATTTTCCATCTTCTTCTCACCATTTTCCACATTTTTCACCGTTTTCCATCTATTTTTTGCCGTTTTCCATCGTTTTTTCACCGTTTTCCACTTTTTTTCACCATTTTCCACCCTTTTTTTCACCGTTTTCCACTTTTTTTTCACCATTTTCCACCCTTTTTTTCACCGTTTTCCACTTTTTCCCCCCATTTTTCCCACTTTTCCCCAAGCTCTGGGAATCAGGGAAATCATCCCGAAGTTTTCTGGGACTCTCGGAGTTCAATTTCCCGAAATCCCCTTTTTTAAATTCAATTCCTAACCCCCAGAATATCCAAAGAAATCCCGATTTTCCCCAAATCTCCAGGAACATTCGGCAATTTTTGTGTTTATTCCACAGGAAAATTCAATAAAAATCCAATTTTTGGCCCCAAAATGATCCCGGGAAAGGGGGGAAAGAAGGAATTTTGATAAAAAACAACAAATTTGGGTTTTTCATGGAAAATTTCCAGCTTTTTTTAGGCGAAATCCACAGGAAAAGACGCGAAAATCCCAAATCCAGAATTTTTCCCCCATTCCCTCCCTCCCCCATCCAGGAATTCCTTGGAGAGGCGAATATTAATTCCTAATTAATAAAATTCATTCCTAATTAATAAAATTCATTCAAATTCATCCCAGCGGGGTTTTTTGGGGGATTTTCCAAACCCAAATTTTGTCCTTTTCCCCAATATTTGGCATTTTTAGGCGGTTTTTTCCCAATATTTGTTTTTTTAGGCTTTTTTTAACCCAATATTTGGGTTTTTAGCGGCTTTTTTCAAATATTTGGGGTTTTTAGGCTTTATTTTCGCCAATATTTGGCTTTTTTTAGGCGTTTTTTCCCAATATTTGGTTTTTTAGGTGTTTTTTTCCCCAATATTTGGCTTTTCTTAGGCTTTTTTCCCCAATATTTGGGTTTTTTAGGCTTTTTTTCCCAAAATTAGTGGTTTTAAATCATTTTTAATCCCAATATTTGGCTTTTTAGACGTTTTTTCTAAATATTTGTGGGGGGTTTTAGGCGTTTTTTCCCAATATTTGTGGTTTTTATGCTTTTTTCCTCCAATATTTGGGTTTTGAGGCATTTTTGCCCAAATATTTCGGTTTTTAGGAGCTTTCCCCCCCCCCATATTTTGGTTTTTTAGGTGTTTTTTCCCCAATACTTCATTTTTTTGAGGCGATTTCCCCCCATATTTTAATTTTTGAGGCGTCTTTTCCCAATATTTTGATTTCTTTGCTGCTTTCCCCCCAAATATTTTGGTTTTTCAGGTGTTTCCCCCCAAAATTTTGATTTTTTTCGCTCTTTTCCCCCCAATATTTTGGTTTTTTTTCGCTGTTTTTCCACCCAAAACCGCTCGGATTTTTCTGGAATTTTTTCCTTTCCCCCCCCAAATTTTAATCAGGGATTAAAAATATTAAAATAATGAGAAAATTAATGAGTTTTAAATTATTTTTTAAAAATAATTCAGTAATTACAGATTGATAAAATTATAAAGCGAAGAGGAAAATAACAGAAAATTTAAAAATAATAATTTTAAAGCGTTAAAATTTTATTAAAAGTGTAAAAGAATTTAAGGGGATTTAAAAAGAGTTTAAAAATGTTGAAAATGTAAAATAAAAAAATTAAAAATGTAAGAAATAAAAAGAAAATATTTTAAAAATGGGGAAAATATTTTCAAGAGTTTTTAAACAAAAAAGTTTAAAAATGGTACAGGAGGTCTTAAAATGTTTAAAATACCTGAAAAAAAGGGTAAAAAATGTACAAAAAAATTTAAATAACGTTTCCAGAAGGTGAAAAAAGGGAAAGTTGAAAAATAAGTAAAAATCATTTTGGAAAATGTAAAAAAGAAAAAGTTAAAAAATATTTTATAAATGTAAAAAACAAAATCTAAAAGAATATTTTATAAGGGTACCAGAAATAGATGAAAAAATGGAGAAAAAAAAATAAATAAAAGTATTTTAAAAATGGAAAAGAAAATCTAAAAACGTATTTTAAAGATGCTCCAAGAAGAGATTAAAAAATGGAAAAAAAAAAGTGCTTAAAAATGATTTAAAAATGTAAAAAAAAAATTAAATGTAAAAAAATTAAAATATGCTAAAAATATTTTAAAAGTGTAAAAAAAATGCTAAAAAATGTTAAAAAAAAATAAAAAATAAGGGAAAAAAACTGGAAAATAAATCAAAATAAATCAAAATAAATAAATGAAAATGTAAAAAAGGATTTAAAAATTCAAAACAAATATAAATGTGAGGAAAAAAAGGGAATACGGGAGGAAGAAAAATAAAAGGGGGGGAAATATTAAGTGAAAAATAAAATCGGGAGGTTTAAATTGATTTTTTTTTTAAATTGGCGTCTTAAAAAATTAATTAAGTCGGGCGGTTTAAATTGATTTTTATTGGTATTTTTTAAAAATAAATAAATAAAAACAATCCGGAAGTTTAAATTGATTTTTAATCGGTATTTTTAAAACAAATAAATAAAATCGGGAGGTCTAAATCCATTTTTTACGTCGCTATTTTTAAAAGAAACAAATAAATAAAACCGGGAGGTTTAAATTGATTTTTAATCGGTATTTATAAAATAAAGAAATAAATAAAGTCGGGGGTTTAAATCCATTTTTAAAAAACCAAACAAACAGAGAAAATCCAGAGCTTTAAATCCATTTTTATTGTTTTATTTTTTCCCAAATAAATCCATCACAAAATTGGATTTTACAGAATTTTTATCTTTTTTTTTCCCTCGGGGTTTTTTTTTTGTTTTCAGGGCGAGGAGGAGCCTGGAATTCTTCATTCCCAAATTCCTCCTGTGCCCCTCACCCCAAATTCCCAAAAAATCCCCACATCAAAGAGCGGACGAGAACCAGAATTCCCGATTTCCTGGGAATAAAAAACAGCGGGAAAAATCCCTTTTTCCCCCCTTTTTTCCCCTTTTCCCCCCCTTTTTTCCCCCTTTTTTTCCCTTTTTTCCCACATTTTTCCCCATTTTTTCCCTTTTTTTCCCTTTTTTTCCCTTTTTCCCCATTTTTCCCCTTTTTCCCCCTTTTTTTCCCTTTTTTCCCCTTTTTTCCCCATTTTTCCCCTTTTTCCCCTTTTTTTCCCCCCTTTTTCCCCCTTTTTTCCCCCTTTTTTCCCCCTTTTTTCCCTTTTTTCACCCCTTTTTTCCCTTTTTTCCCCATTTTTCCTTTTTTCCCCTTTCCCCCCCTTTCTCCCCCTTTTTCCCACCCTAAAAAAAAAAAAACCCAAAAAAAAATCACTTTTAATTTCATTTTTATTTTCCCCCTTAAAATCCGTTTTTAACCCCAACCCCCTTTTAAAAAAACCTAAAAAAAAATAATAAAAATTAAGGGAAAAAAATGGGAATTTGGCCTTTTATCCGCGTTTTGTTGCCGCGATCCAATTCCGGCGCCATAAATTCGGGATTCTGCAGCCCCCGAGCCTTTTCCAGGACGTTTTTACGAGCAATTGATGCTCGATCGTAAAAATTTACGACCTCGGGGGTTTTTTTTTTTGGTGTTTTTGTCTTTTTTTTTTTAATTTTTATTGTGGTTTGTCCCGTTTGGCCTGGGAAAAACGCGTGGGAAAATGGGGGAATGGGAAAAAAGGGGGGGGGAAATGGGAAAAATGGGATAAGAATGGGGGGAAAGGAGAAAAATGGGGGGAAAATGGAGAAAAATGGGGGGGAAAGGGAGAAAAATGGGAAAAAAGGGAGAAAAAAGGGATAAAAATGGGGAAAAAAAGGAAAAAAATGGGGAGAAAAGGGAGAAAAATGGGGAGAAAACGGAGGAAAATGGGGGAAAAAGGGAGAAAATGGAGAAAAATGGGAAAAATGGGAGAAAAATGGGAGAAAAAAGGGGAAAAATGGGGAAAAAAAGGGGGAAAATGGGAAAAAAAGAGAGGGGTGAAATGGGATTAAAAGAGGGGGGAAATGGGAGAAAAAAGGGAGAAAAAAGAGGGAAAAGGGGAAGGAAGAAGGGGAAAATTGGAAAAAAGGAGGGAAAGGAAAAAATGGGAGAAAGAAAGGGGAGAAAAGAGGGAAAATGGGGGAAGGGGAGGAAAAATGGGGAAAAAACGGGAAAAATGTTAAGAAAGGGGAAAAAAAGAGGGAAAAGAGGGGGGAGAAACGGGAATAAAGGGAGGGGAAAGGTGGAAAAAAATGGGAATAAAAGGGAAAAAGAGAAAGGGGGGAAAAGATGGGAAAAGGGTGGGAAAAATGAGGGGAAAAAATGCAAAAAAAATTCCAGAAAAACCGTAAAAAATCAGGGAAAAACGGTGGGAAAAGGGGGAAAAAGGGGAATTTTTGGTGAGGATGAGGAAGGTTTTACCATGGCTCAGGTGAGGTTTGGTGATCCCGAGGCTCCGCGATCCTCCCGCGCCGCGTCCTGCCCGCAAATCCCGGGAATTCGGGGCTTTTCCAGCTCATCCCTGCCCGGGATGGAGGAGGAGGAGGAGGAGGAGGAGGAGGAAGGCGGGGGGTGCCGAGCTCGCCCCGCGGAGCCTCCGCCATTCCCAAATTTCCAGAAGTTTCCCTGGAAAAGGCCGGAGCGAGGGGGGCTCGGCTGGAAAAGGGAATTGGCCGGGAAGGAGCTCATGGATGGGAGATCAAAAAATCGGGAAAAGAAATGGATTGATGGGGGTGGGGAGGGGATTTTCCCATTTTTTATCTCGGATTTTCCTTCTTTTTTATCTCCTTTTCCCTCTCCTTTATCCTGTCTTTTTAATCTCCTTTTTCCCCGCTTTTAAATCTCTTTTTTCCCGCTTTTAAATCTCTTTTTTCCCGCTTTTAAATCTCTTTCCCCCCGCTTTTTAATATCCTTTTTGCCGCTTTTTAATATCCTTTTTGCCGCTTTTTAATATCTTTTTCCCCTCTTTTTAATCTATTTTTTCCCTCTTTAAGATCCCCTTTTTCCCCGCTTTTTAATCTCTTTTTTTCCCTTCTTTTTATTCTCCTTTTCCCTCTATTTCATCTCCTTCTTTCTCTCTTTTTAATCTCCATTTTTCCCCCTTTCCCCCTCTTTTTGATCTCCTTTTCCTCCCTTTTCAATCTCATTTTTTCCCCCTCTTTTTTACCTCCTTCTTCCCTCTTTTCTATCCCTTTTCTCCTCCTTTTTCTCTCCTTTTCCCTCCCTTTTTCCCCTTTTCCCTATTTCCCTCCCCTTTAATCTCTTTTTCCCCCTTTTTTTTCCACTCTCCCCTTTCCCCTCTCATTTTCCCCCTTTTTCCCCCCCAAAAAAAAATCCTCTTTAACCCCAAATTTCCTTTAAATTTCCTCCTTCACCCGGGGGAGGCCTTAAAAATCCCCCCCAAAAAAATTTAAAAAATGATAAAAACCAACAAAAAAAAATAAAAATTAACCCTAAAAGCCGGAAGGGCCCGGGGGTTCTTTATCCCTCCCGGAGCGCGGAATTTTCCGATTCCCGGGATTTTCCTGCCAAAATCTGGGATTTTTATTTTTTCTGGGGGCGTCACGTGCAGGGGGCGGCGGCGGCTCCTCAAATCCGCGACCCCGGCCTTGCCTTGGGATTGGATTTGGGAATTTTGGGGTTTTTTTTTTTAATTGTTGTTGAGGCGGCAGCGGCACCTAGCGAGGCTGGGCAGGAGCGCTCCCCTCCGCAATTCCTCACTTTTCCCAATTTATTCCTGATTTTCCCCAATTATTCCTGATTTTTCCCAATTATTCCTGCTTTTTTCCCAATTTATTTCTACTTTTTTCCCAATTTATTCCTGATTTTCCCCAATTATTCCTGATTTTTCCCAATTTATTCCTGATTTTCCCCAATTATTCCTGATTTTTCCCAAATATTCCTGCTTTTTTCCCAATTTATTTCTATTTTTTTCCCAATTATTCCTGCTTTTTCCCCAGTTTATTTCTACTTTTTTCCCAAATATTCCTGATTTTCCCCAAATATTCCTGATTTTCCCCAATTATTCCTGATTTTCCCAATTTATTCCTGATTTTCCCCAATTATTCCTGATTTTTCCCAATTATTCTGATTTTCCCCAATTATTCCTGATTTTTCCCAATTTATTCCTGATTTTCCCAATTTATTCCTGATTTTCCCCAATTATTCCTGATTTTCCCAATTTATTCCTGATTTTCCCCAATTATTCCTGATTTTTCCCAATTATTCCTGCTTTTTTCCCAATTTATTTCTACTTTTTTCCCAATTATTCCTGCTTTTTCCCCAAATATTCCTCCCTTTCCCCAAATATTTCTGCTTTTTCCCAAATATTCCTGATTTTTCCCAATTTATTTCTACTTTATCCCAAATATTCCTGCCTTTTCCCAACTATTCCCTGATTTTTTGATTCTCTTCACCATTTCTTTCTTGACTCTCCATTTTTCCAAGTTATTTCTGCCTTTCCCCAAATTCTTTCTGCCTTTTCCCGAATTATTCTTGATTTTTCCCGAATTACTCCTTTATTTTTCCAAGTTATTTCTCGATTTTTCCAAATTATTTCTCCTTTTCCCAAGTTATTCCTTTTTTCCCCCCAAGTTCTTGATTTTTTAACATTTACCTCCTGATTTTTAATCAACATTTTTATTTTATTTTATTTTATTTTATTTTATTTTATTTTATTTTATTTTATTTTATTTTATTTATTTTTATTTTATTTTATTTTATTTTATTTTATTTTATTTTATTTTATTTTATTTTATTTTATTCCCTTTCCTTCTTTTCCCTTTTTCTCCCTTCTCTTCCCTTTATGGAGGATTTTTCTCCCTTTTCTCCCTTTTTTCCCTTTTCCCCCACAATTTCTTGCTGCCCCGGGATCGCTCCTCGCCTCCTTCCCGATTTTTTTTTGGGATTGATCCCGGTTTTTTTTTGGGAATTCCGCTTTTTCCAGCTCCCCCTTCCCGGAGGATTTTGGGTTTTTTTTTTTCTCTTTTTCTTTGTTTTTTCGGTGTTTTTTTCTGGCGGATTTTGACCCAAATTCCAGCCGGGAGAGGAGCAAAGGATGGGAGGGGGAAAAACCTCCCCGGGCTCCTTTTATTGGGATTATTCCTCTTTTTTAGGATTATTTTCCTTTTTTTTATAATTATTTTCCTTTTTTTAGGATTATTTTCCATTTTTTTATAATTATTTTCCCTTTTTTTAGGATTATTTTCCCTTTTTTTAGGATTATTTTCCTTTTTTTAGGATTATTTTCCTTTTTTTTATAATTATTTTCCTTTTTTTTATAATTATTTTCCTTTTTTTATAATTATTTTCCTTTTTTTATAATTATTTTCCTTTTTTTAAGGATTATTTTCTATTTTTAAGGATTACTTTCATTTTTTTTAGGATTATTCCCCACTTTTTACAATTATTTTCCTTTTTTTTTAGGATTATTCCCCTTTTTTAACAATTATTTTCCTTTTTCTAAGGATTATTTTCCTTCTTAAAGATTATTTTCTATTTTTAAGAATTATTTTCATTTTTTTAAGGATTATTTTCATTTTTCTACGATTATTTTCCCTTTTTTTTAGGATTATTTTCCTTTTTTAAAGATTATTTTATATTTTTAAGGATTATTTTCCTTTTTTTTAGGATTATTCCCATTTCTTCCCATTTATTTTCCATTTTTTTTAACAACTTCTCTTATTTTACCCCTTTTTTTCCCCTTTTTCCCCATTATTTCCATTTTTTAATCAGGATTCCCTTGTTAAAATCAGCGATTTTTTTTTTACCAGAATTTCCTCTTTTCCCCCAAATCCCCAATTTTTCCTTAAAAATAAAATGTAAATAAATTTAAATAATAATTAATTTTATTTATTTTTATTTTTCTTTCCAGGGATTTCTCCTTCCCCCAACCCCGGAATTCCCAGAAATTCTCCAAAACGCGACAAAGAGGAGGAAAACGCGGCTTTTTAACCCAAAATTTCGCATTCCCCGGTGTTAAATCCACAATTTCCGATCTCCTCAAGGGTAAAGTTCTGGATAAAAATGATAAAAATTTATTTAAAATTATTTTTTAATTATTAAAGTGATTAAAAATTATTTTTAAATGCTTTTAAAATGATTTTTAAATTATTTTTAAATTATTTTTAAATTATTTAAAATTATAAAAAAAGGTTAAAAATGATAAAAAATTATTTTAAAATGATTTTTACATGATTTTTAAATGATTTAAAATGATAAAAAATGGTTTAAAAATGTTTAAAAAATCATTTTAAAATAATTTTAAATTATTTTACAATTATTTAGAATTATAAAGAATGGTTAAAAAATGGTAAAAAATGATTTAAAAATTATTTTAAATTATTTGAAAATTATTTAAAATGATAAAAAATGATTTTAAAATGATAAAAAATGATTTAAAAATGATAAAAAATTATTTAAAAATTATTTTTAAATGATTTAAAATGATAAAAATTATTTTAAAATGATTTAAAATTATTTTACAATGATTTAAAATGATAAAAATTATTTTAAAATGATTTTAAATTATTTTAAAATGATTTAAAATGATAAAAATTATTTTTAAATGATTTAAAATTATTTAAAAATTATTTAAAATGATAAAAATTATTTTTATATGATTTTAAATTATTTAAAAATGATTTAAAATGATAAAAAATTATTAAAAAATGATAAAAAATGATTTTAAATGATTAAAAATTACTTTTTTCCCCCTCCCCCATCCCCCGGAGAGTTTTTTTTTTGGGATAAAACCGAAGGAAAAAAGAGATGGGAAAAACCTCCGGCAGCAAAATAACCCAACCCCCCCTAAAAAACCCCATTAATTAATTAATAATAAATAAACCCATCACCAATAAATCACCAATAAATCATAAATAAGAAAAGAGAAGCCGAACCTTTCACCCCCATCAATCAAAAATAAATTAAAACGGAGGGGAAATAAGGAATCTTTGGAAATCCACATTTTTTTTGTTTAATCATGGAAATTCCCGAACGATCACACAAAACTAAAGGAGACAAAGCAAAAAAATCGCATTTTTTTTTTTCCCCCCCCATTTTTTCCTTTTCATTTTTCTCCCCTCCCGCTTTTAATTTTTTCCCCGTTTTTTTCCCATTTTTTTGGTTTTTATTTTTTGGGAAGGCGACACCGGGGGGGGGGGGGGGGGAGGCGATTTTTGGGGAATAAAAAACGAATTTTCAGCACGAGGTTTTCCCACTGAAGCTCAGAGGCCGCTGGGGCAACTTTCAAAAATAATATTCCGATTTTATTTTCATTTAAATACTCGACAGAAAAGTCCAGTCCGGACTCGGGGTTTTTATACATGACAGGGTTTAACACAAGGGGTTGGTTTTTTTTTTCCCAATTTCATTTATTTTATTGTTTTTTCACATTTTTTTTAAATTTTTAATCTCTTTCTCTACCTCTATGAACTCCATTCTTTGCTTTTTTTCATTTATTATTTTTTGTAAATTTTTTTTTTGTCATTTTTTTGTCATTTTTTGGTCATTTTTTTGTAATTTTTTGTCAATTTTTTGTCATTTTTTTGTCTTTTTTTGTCATTTTTTGGTCATTTTTTTGTCGTTTTTTTGTAATTTTTTGTCAATTTTTTGTCATTTTTTGTCATTTTTTTGTCTTTTTTTGTCATTTTTTTCGTCATTTTTTCGTCATTTTTTCTTCATTTTTTCCTGCAATTTTTATTCCGCAATTTTCTCCTGTAATCTATTTTTTCCCCAACTTTTTCCCTAATTTATTTTTATTCCGCAATTTTTTTTCTGTAATTTCTTTTACTCCGCAATTTTTTTTCCGTAATTTCTTTTATTCCGCAATTTTTTTTCCGTATTATTTTTTTTTTTTAATAATTTTTTTTTATCCCTTTTTTTTCCCCAACATTACAGCGCTAAAACATAAATATAAATACAGATAACCACGAACACAGAATAAAATATTCACACAGAAACCGTCACAGTTTGTGGATGCGGAGACGAGCCCGGGCAGCTGCTTTAAATCCGAGAAAACACAAAATAAAAAAATGCAAATTCTGGCCCAAAAAGCGCTTTTTTCGCCACGTTTTCTCCGGGAAAATCGGATTTTTTCTCTCACCGGGCAGAGGAAGAATCGCTGAGGTTTGGGGGACACAAGAGGGGGGTGGGGACACCCCGATTTTTCCCGGTTTTTCCCGGTTTTTCCCGTTTTTTTCCCGGTTTTTTCCCGGTTTTTCCCGGTTTTTCCCGGTTTTTCCCGGTTTTTCCCGGTTTTTCCCGGTTTTTTCCCGATTTTTCCCGATTCTCCCCATTTTTGGGGGTGGGGGGAGCGGCCGGAATTTGATCCGGGGGGGGGAGGGGAGGATGAGGATGAGAGGGTGAAGATTTTGGGGTGGGGGAGGGGATTTTCGTGCCTCTCTCCTCACTCATTAATTAATTTCTCCCCACTCATTAATTAATTTCTCCCCACTCATTAATTATTTTCTCCCCACTCATTAATTAATTTCTCCCCACTCATTAATTAATTTCTCCCCATTCCTTCATCCATTCCCCCCACCCATTAATTCCCCCTCATTAATCCATTTCTCCCCACTCATTAATTTCTCCTCATTAATTAATTCACTTTCCCTCCACCTTTTTTTTCACCTTTCGCCCTCCCCGCTGACCTTTTTTTGGGTTTTATTTTCCTCCCCAATACATTTTTCTTCCATTTTTCCCATATATATATATAATTTTTTTATAATTTTTTTTCCATATATATAATTTTTTTCTTTTTCCCCATTTTGTTTTGTTTTTTTTTTTTTGTTTTAAATAAGGGGCGAGGAGGGAGAAAAATTGAAAAAAGGGGACGGGTGAAATAAAAAAGTGGGAGAAAAAATTTTAAAAGGGACGGGAAATAAAAAATATAGAGGGAGAAAAATTTTAAAAAAGGGACGGGTAAAATAAAAATATAAAGTAGGATAAAAATTTAAATAAAGGACGGGTAAAGAAATAAAATAGAGAGGGAGAAAAATTTAAAAAGGGGACGGGAAAAAGAAATAAAGTGGGAGAAAAATTTTTAAAAAGGACGGGTAAAATAAAAAATATAGAGGGAAAAAAAATTTTAAAAAGGGACGGGAAAAAAAACAAAATACAAAGTGGGAAGGGTAAAAAAAAAATGATGGAAATGGAGGAAAAAAGGGGGAAAATAAAATCAAAAAAGCTGGAGGTGTCACTCCTTCTTCTCGTCCTCTGTCTCATCGCGCTTCTCCTCCTTGGCCAAGCTGTCGGCGGCCGCCGCTCCCCCTCCTCCTCCTCCTCCTCCGGCCAGCGTGGAGCTGAGGTTCGTCTCCTTTTTCCACTTCATGCGGCGGTTCTGGAACCAGATTTTGATTTGCCTCTCGGTCAGGCAGAGCGCGTTGGCGATCTCGATGCGGCGCCGCCGGGTCAGGTAGCGGTTAAAGTGGAATTCCTTCTCCAGCTCCAGCGTCTGGTACCGGGAATAAATCTGGCGGCCCCGCCGGCGGTCGGCCCCGTAGCCGACCCCTAAAGAAGCCGAGACAAAACAGACTAAAATCCGTCAGGGAGCGGCGGCCTCCGCCCGGCCCTTCCCCTCCTGCCCTTCCCCTCCTGCCCTTCCCCTCCTGCCCTTCCCCTCCTGCCCTTCCCCTCCTGCCCTTCCTTCCCCTCCTGCTTTTCCTTCCCCTCCTGCCCTTCCCCTGCCCGGCCCTGCGGAAATCAATAAAAAAATCCCAATTTCAGAGTTTGTGTTTTTCTATTGGAGGGGGGAGAGCGGAGTTTGGGGTGCGGGGAGGGATTGAGGGGGTGAGGAGGGGATTGAGGGGGTGAGGAGGGGGTTGAGGGGGGGGGGAGGGGATTTGGGGGGGGAGGGGGGGGTTTTGGGGGGGGGGGAGGGGGTT
>NW_005087726.1:314625-330406 GCF_000331425.1 Pseudopodoces humilis | reverse complement strand
GGGGGTGAGGAGGGGATTTAGGGGGTGAGGAGGGGATTGAGGGGGTGAGGAGGGGATTTGGGGGGTGAGGAGGGGATTTGGGGGGGTCAGGAGCGGATTTAGGGGGTTCGGTACAGAATTCAGGGGGTTTAACACAGAACTTAGAGGGTTCAGGAGGGAATTTAGGGGGTTTGGTACAGAGTTCGGGGGGCTCAGGAGGGAATGTAGGGGGTTTAGGATGGAATTTAGAGGGTTTAGGACGGAATTTAGGGGTTTTAGGATGGAATTAGGGAGCTCAGCCTCAGATTCAGCGGGTTCAGCGCAGAGTTCGGGGGGCTCGGCAGCGAATTTAGGGGGTTCAGAACCGAATTTAGGGGATTCAGCACCAAATTTAAGGGTTCAGCCTCAAAATGAAGGATCCAGCACTGAATTTAGGGGGTTCAGGACCAAATTCAGGGCTTCAACCTGGGTTTTGAGGGGTTTTAGGCCGGGTTTTGAGGGGTTTCAGCCTGAATTTTGAGAGGTTTTAGGCCGAGATTTGAGGGTTTTAGCCTGGGCTTTGCCGTATTTTAGGCCAGGTTTTGAGGGTTGCAGCCCAGATTTTGAGGGGTTTAGGCCGGGTTTTGGGGGTTTAAACGCAGGTTTTGAGGGTTTTAACCCAGATTTTGAGGGGTTTTAGCCCAGGTTTTGAGGGTTGTACCCCAGATTTTGAGGTTTTAAACCCAGATTTTGAAGATTTTAACCCAGATTTTGAGGGCTTTAACCCAGATTTTGAGGGTTTAAACTCGGGGTTTGAGGGTTTTAACCCAGAAATTCAGGGTTTTAACCCAGATTTTCAGGGGTTTAGCCCAGATTTGCAGGGGTTTAACCCAGGTTTTGCTGGTTTTAACCCAGACTTTGCGGGGTTTTAGCCCAGATTTTCCCTGCATCCCACGGATTGGGGGGAGAAGGGGACGGCGAGGAAGGGGCGGCTTCCCCCCGGCCCCTGCTCGTGCCAGCCCCAAACCCTAAAAAACCCTAAAAAACCCTAAAAAAAAACCCTAAAAAAACCCTAAAAAACCGCTAAGAAACCCCACAAAGTTCATTCCTGGCTGCCAAGCCCCGCTCGCGTTCTCTCTTTCCTCGCTCACCTCCCCTCAGCAGCGCTCTTTTATCCCCATTTTATTATTTAATCTGATTTTACGAGCGCCGATATTTCACCGCCGGGCGAAAGCTTTTAATTAGAACCGATCCTAACGAGCCAGACCCGAACTCCACCGAATAAAAAAAAAGAAGAAGAAGGAGAAGAAGAAGAAGAGGGGCCCCGGCAGCCGCCGAAACAGCGCGAAATTATTGTTTTTATGGCCCCATAAAAACTCGTTCCGCGGGGAGGAAAGGAGGGGAAGGTCGTAAAGACCGCTAAGTTTATTTAATTTATCTCCCCTCCAGCCATAAAAAATAAAACTTACCACTGTGCGAATTCATCCTCTGCATCCAGGGGTAAATCTGGATGCCGGATTTCTGCTCCTGCCCCGCCGCGCTCCGGCTCTGCTCGCTGGGGAAATCCTGCGCGATGGAATTGGGGGTGCCGTGCCCCCCGACCGAGCTCTGCCGGCAGCTGCTCAGCACCTCCTTGTCCTGGTAAAACGCGTTCGAGCCGTACTCGTAGGGCGAGCGGCCCGAGCCGAACACCACCGGGTTGTCCTGGGGCGAGTAGAAAGGCGAGGAGTAGATGCGGTTCTGAGCCACGGCCGCGCCGTAGCTGGAGAAATGCCGCACGGGGTCGTAGCTGGAGTTGAGCGCCACGTTGGGCAGAACCTCCTGGCCGCCGCCGAGGTGGCACGACAAGGACGGGTTGGTGAAGTAGGAATTCATCGCTTTCCTTCCTCCGCTTTGCTTTGCTTTATTCTCTTTATTTTTCCGCGCTTTTTTTTTTTTTTGGTGGTTTTTATTTTTTTTTTTTCTTTTTTTGGTCCTTTTGTTGGTTTTTGTTTCCTGGGTTTGTTGGGGTTTTTTGTTGTTTTTTTTCCTTTTTTTTTTTGGAGGTTTTTGGGGTTTTTTTTGTCGATTTATGCGTTTGGGTTTTTTCCCTGCAGTTCTTTCCTTTTCTGTTTCTTTCCTCTGGTTTTTTCCTCTATTTTCTTCTCTATTTTCCTCTATTTTCTTCTCTATTCTCCTCTATTTTCTTCTCTATTTTCCTCTATTTTCTTCTCTATTTTCCTCTATTTTCTTCCCTATTTTCTTCTATTTTCTCTTCTATTTTCTCTTCTATTTTTTCCTCTATTTTCTTCTATTTTTCTCTAATTTTTCCTCTGTTTTCTTCAAATTTCCTCTATTTTTCTCTATTTTTTCCTCTGTTTCCCTCAATTTTCCCCTATTTCCCTATATTTCTCTTCTATTTTTCCATCTATTTTCCCCTCTATTTCTCCCTCTATTTTTTCCACTATTCCCTCTATTTCTTCTATTTTCCTCTATATTTTCCTCTATTTTTCTCCTCTATTTCCCCTCGATTTTTTCTCCTCTTTTCTCCTCTTTTCTCCTCTTTTTCCCCCCTCTGTTTTCTCCTCAATCCCCCCTCTACCAACTCCTCTCTCCCCCCTCAATTTCTCCCTCTTTATCCCCCCTCTCCCTCCTCCCCTTCCTCTCCCTACATTTATTTCCCCTTTCGCCCTTAATTCTATTTTCTATCCCTCCACCACCTGCCGAAATTTTTTTTTTTAAAAAAAAAAAAATTATTCCATTTATTTTTATTTATTCTTAAATCATTTAAAATAATAATAATAATGATAATAATAATAATAATAATAAAAATAATAATAATAAAAATAATAAAAAAAGCGCTCCCCCTTCTCCTCTCTCTCCCTCTCTTTTTCCCTCTCTCTTTTTCCCTCTCTCCTCTTTTCCCGGCGCCACCTGGGCCCGTGCGAATTCTTTTAATATTTATTTCTGTCTCGGGTTTGTAGTCGGAAGTAGAGGATTGTTATAGGGAAGGCTCTGCTCCAGGACAGACAGACGGACACAGTCAGCTGACCCGGGGGGAGCCAATGGCGAGCCGGGTGTCAAAAAGGGGAAAAAATTGCTTTTTTTCGCTGCTCGCCAGTCCCCAGTTGAGAGTAAGTGGGCATGGAAAGTGAGTGCGGCACCCCCGAAACCTCCTCCCCGCCCCCCCGGGGGATGGGGCAAGAAAAAAATCCCTAAAATCCACAAATTTTTTAAAAAAAAAAACTTTTCCTCCCCCTTTTTCCTTTCATTTTTTTGCTTTTTTCCTTTTTTTTTTCCCCTTCTTTATTCCATTATTATTTAAAAAAACTTGTATTTATTTAAATTTTAATTATTTATTTATATTATTTTTATTTCTTTTCATTTTATTTCTTTCCATTTTATTTCTTTCCATTTTATTTCTTTCCATTTTATTTCTTTTCATTTTATTTCTTTCCATTTTATTTCTTTTCATTTTATTTCTTTCCATTTTATTTCTTTCCATTTTATTTCTTTCCATTTTATTTCTTTCCATTTTATTTTCATTTTATTTCTTTCCAGTTTTTTTTTCATTTTATTTCTTTTCATTTTATTTTCACTTCTTTCCATTTTATTTTCATTTTAATTCTTTTAGTTTTCTTTTAATTTCATTTCTTACCATTTTATTATTTCTTTCCATTTAATTTCTTTCCATTTAATTTCTTTCCATTTCACTTCTTTCCATTTCATTTCTTTCCACTTTATTTCTTTCCATTTAATTTCTTTCCATTTTATTTTAATTTTATTTCTTTATATTTTAATTTTTTCATTTATTTTTAATTTTTCTTTTTTAAAACCATTATCACAATTATTATTCTTTCCAAGAAAGCTGCTCTTAAATATTTCCTAATAAAAGCGGCTCCGAATTCCCAGCAATAAATCTCAGGAGTCCAACAGAATATTAAGCCATAAATTATCCCCTTTTCTCCCTCTTTATTTTTTCTTTTATTTATTTTTTTTTAAATATTTTTATTTTTTAATATTTTTTCCCCTCTTTTTTTTTTTTTCCTGCTTTTAATATTTAAAAGGACGGGGAGGGGGGGAAAAAAAATTAAAATAAAATAAATAAAAATCCATAAAAAGGAGGAAAAACACCAAAAAAAAACAAAGGGGGAGGAGAGGGGGGGGTTGGGATAAACATGGCGACTTCTCCATGGATGAGGCGGGATCGGTTCCCAAACTCCTGGGAAAAGGGGCAGCAAAATGAGGGGAAAAACGGGAATTTCGGGAAAAGCCAGCCCGGCCTGGAAGTTCGGGATTTCTCCTCCGCTTTTTGGGGCTTTTCCCGGGGTTTTGGGGATTTTCTCCGCCTTCACAACAACGCGGGGGGGGGGAGGGGGTGGAAAAAGGAGAAGAAAAAATCCCAAAATCCCTTAAAAACCAGCAAAAAAAAGAGGATTTGGGGTTGGGAAGAGCGGCCCGGGCCGGGATCGGCCGCGCTTCGGAGTTCCCGGAGCTTTTCCAAACTTTTCCCGGGAATATTCCAGGCCAGGGGAGGTCCGGGGGGGGGATCCCGATCCCCTTTTTTCACCCCAAAAAACCCCAAAATCCGCCCCAAAATCCGGCCCTACCTGCCCGGGAACGGATTCGCAGCATCCTCGCCGCTCCAAAAAAATCCCGATTATTCCATGGGGGAACCCTCGGCCTCCTCTTCCTCCTCCTCCTCTTTTTTGTGGCGAAACCCCCTCGGTTTTTATCCCAAATACCCCAAAATGAGGGAGGGGGGATCCGTTGCTCCCCTGGAGCTAAAAAAAACCCTGATTATTTCAGTTTTAAACCCATTTTTTTAGATTAAAAAACACCCCAAATATTCTGATTTTTGGGGGGATTTTTTTTTTTTCGGGCTGACAAAGGAAAGCGCGGGGGGAGGGGTCGGTTTGGGTTGGGTTTTTTTGGGGTTTTTTTTGGGTGTTTTTGGGGTTTTTTTTTTTTTTAGGGAATATTTCGCCCCTCCAGCTATGACAGGAACCCGGATGCCAAAGGATTTTATGTTCTTTTTCCTCTGGGTAACAAAGCAAAGTCATCAATGGTAGCAATAAAACCATAAACGGGACCGCGACTGGGAAAAAAAAACACAAAAAAACCACAAAAAACACAAAAAAACCCCACAAAAAACCACAAAAAAACCACAAAAAACACAAAAACCGCCCCAAAATCCCCCCAAAAATGCACCAAAGCCTCGCCTCCCTCTCCGGGGGGGGAAAAAATTCCGAGTTTTTGGCCCCAAAATCGGCTCCGGGGGGGGGGAGCTCCCACCTTGGGCCGCTCCCGTGGCCTTGGAGAAGAATTCCTGGCGTTTTCCAAGCCCGGAATTCCCAAATTTCCTCTCCCCGAACCGGGAAAATCGGGATTTTCGCCGCTTGGGTTTTGTTTCCCCGCTGGGAAAAAAGGGATTTGGGAATTGGGGGAGCCCGAAATTTGGGATTTGGGGCATTCCCGGCTATCCCAAAGGCCGGGAATGGGCGAGGCCGGGATTTGGGGCCCTGGGAGAGGAAATTCCCGGGGAGTTTCCAGCGGGAAAACTTCTCCCAAATCCTCATTTTCCCTTGGATTCCTTCATTTTCCTTTTCCCGGCCTTTTCCTGCTGCTGTCGCTGCTTCCCCTCCGCTTTCCCGGTTTTTTTTGGGGCTTTTTTCCCATTTTTTCCCACTTTTCCCCATTTATTTTTGGCTTTTTTTCCCCTTTTTCTCGCACTTTCCCCCCATTTTTTCCGGCTTTTCCCCCCCATATTTTTCTGCTTTATTTCCCCCACTTTTTATTTAAAAAAAAAAAAAAAATTAATTTTTTTTTCTTCTATTTACGCTCCTCTTTTTATTTACCCGCCTTTTTAAATTTTTATATATATTTTTTTTTTAAATATTTTAAATTTTTTCCCCCCCTTTTAATTTTCCAAGGTGGGCTGAAAACCTGCGGGATTGGGAGCGGGGTGGGGGGAAAAAAAATAAATAAAAAAAAGAACTTTAAGTGTTTTATTACTTCTCTAAACAGAGGGCGAGTCCTAAAAGTCCTCTCGATTTATAGACAGCAGAAAGCAGCTGCCGTAAAAAAACCCAAAAACAACAACAAAAACACCCCAAAACACCCCAAAACCTGATTTTTTTTTTTTTTTGAGGAGGGGCGCAGAAACTCCCCCAGGAAAAAAAAAACCAAGAAAAGAAAATTGGAATAAAAAATAACCCAGCGCAGAAACCCCCCCCAAAAATCCCCTCTGAAATCTGAATTTTTAATGGGTTTAAACTGGTTTTTTTTTTTTAGGGGGGAGATTTTGGGGGTTTTTTAAGCTTTTTTTTTTAAAAAAAAATAAAAATATTTTGGGTTTTTTTTTTTTTCCCCTCCAAGGGGAAAGGGGAATTTCTGGGGAGATTTCTGGCGGAATTGGGTCTGCAAACAATTAAGGGAACTCATCAGCAGAAGCAAGAACAGATGTTTTATTAAAAGTGCTGGAAATATGGACAAGTCCTGCTCTTTGTTCCCAGGGAAAACAAACAGCGAAATTCCCCAAAAATTTAAAATTTCCCCGCTCCCATCCTCTTATTCCCATTTTTTTTATTATTTTCGGTTTGTTTGGGGTTTTTTTTTGGGGGGGGGGGAGGGATTTTTTTGGCGCTCGCGGGGTGAAAAAAATGGGGAAAATAAAGATAAAAAGGGTAAAAAAAAAAAACCCAAAAATTCAGATTTCCTCCCCGCGGCCGGCAGCTGATTTAGGGGGGAAAAATGGGATTTAAAACCCCCAAATCCGTGGGATTCGGGGATTTAAAAACCCCAAATCCTCGGGATTCCCGCAGGGATCGGGATCAAATCCCGGCCCGTGTCCCCCTCCCTCCGCCGCTCCCAAATCCGCCAATTTTGGGCTTTTTTGGGTTTTTTCCCCCAATTTTGGGAGGTCCCCTCCCCTCATCCCGGCCCGGGGGGGGCTCAGGACCCCAAAGCTGGGACCCCCCCTATAAAAATTCCCATTTTCCCGAGGGATTTGGGGCTAAAATCGGCGGAAAAATGAGAATTTTGGGGTTTTTTTTGGGGCTCGGGGCGGGGGAGCCGCGCCCCCCCCGCGGCCGCTCCGAGGGTTCGGTGCCGATTTTCTGCTTTTTCCCCCCAAAATCTCGGATCTTTTCCTTTCCCCCTTTTTTAATTTTGGGGGGTTTATTTTTTTTTTTTCCCCTCTCTCCTCTTGTTTTTAATTTTTTTCCCATTTTTCTCCCTCCTGGTTTTGACGTTTGTGGCGCACGTGAGCGCCTCATTTCTTTTCCCTTTTCTCCCCCTCTCTTCTCCTGCCGAAATCTCCTTTTATTTTTTGGGGAGGGTGGAAATCTCATTTTTAGGGAGTTAATCATTTTTTCGGGGGGGAATTTTACGAAAATTCCCCAAATTGGGGGGAGCGCCTCCCCAAAAAACACAAAAAAGGGGGAAAAACGGGGAAAAACCACCAAATTCCAGGGGGAAAATTGAGTTTATTCACCCCCAGCCCCGCCTGGTTTTGGGGTGAAAACCTCGAGGTCCGGGCAGCTCTTAATTAATTAATTCCAATTAATAAATCGCTGGAGTTCTCCCCCTGTTTCCCCCCCCGGAATTTCGGAGTTTGGGGTTGGTTTTTATTTTTATTTTTATTTTTTTTGGAGGGTTTGGATTCCGGCGCCGTGTGGGGAGGGGCCGGCCTGGCTTCGCTCGCTAAAAAATGACATTTTTTACCCCAAAAATCCCATCCAGAAAACAAAAATAATTAAAAAACCCCCACATTTCCCCCCAGAATTCTCAATTAAAACCCCTCCTGCTGTTTTAATTGAATTTATTTTTAATTTAAAGCTCCTCACCCGCCTTGATTTTGGCCCTGAGTGGATAAAAAAAGGGATTTTAGCACCCGGAGCAGCCCGGACGAGGCTTTTTTTGGGCCTTTTCCCATTGATTTTTCCCATTTTTTCCCCCTTTTGGAGGAGGAAATTGATTTTATTCCATTTCCCCGCTCGGTTTTGGGGAAGCGCAGCAAAAGTTTGGGGCGAGACCTCGGAGTTTTGGGGCAAAAATAGAGAATTATTATTATTATTATTATTAATTATAATTATTTTAGGCGGTAAAAAAAGGGAGAAAATCGCTTTTTTCGCTGCTTCAATCCCACAGCGGCCGGAAAAAAATTTCCCAGAGATCCCGAATAAAAAAAAAAAAGTGGGGAAAAAAAAATAAAAAATAAACAATAAAAAAGAGGAATTCTTGCAATTGTCAAAACACGTCCAGGGCAGAGAGAGGAGAGCAATAAAATCCGGATTTTTCTCATTTTATCCCCAGGCTCCAAAGCCATTTTGGGGGAATTTAAAGTGATTTTTGGGGGGTTTTTTTGGGGTGTTTTGAGGGGTTTTTAATGGGTGAATTTTGCCTGGATTGAGGCGGGGGGAGGGGAATGATTTATTTCGTGATTTTTTTTTTTGCTCCTGCCCAGATTTATTGGCTAAATCCCAACAAAAGAGGCTCCAGGAAAGGGGGAAAAAAACCCCAAAAAAATCTCCCCGTGGAAATTTCACCCCCAAAACAACCAAAAAGTCAAATTTTAACAGGAAAAAAATCCACCAAAAACAACCAAACCCCGCCCTCCGCCAAGTTTGTGATAATTAATTTAATTCGCTGATTAAAACTGATTAAAACTGATTAAAACGCCCCAAAACGGCCAGGGGAAAATGGATAAAATTCAGATTTTAAACCTCAAAAGCGGCGGTTGGTCCGTGGGGAATGGGAATGTTCCCAAGGGAGGTGAATTTGGGATAAATTTGGGGTTTTTTGGTTTAATCTCCTGCAGGAAAATCCCGATTTTTTGGGTCTAAAAGCCGCTGGGGAAGGATTTCCTGGGAAATCAATAAAATCCGAGCTTGCCCGGCTGCTTTGAAATAATTTATATTTTTGTATTTTAAATATTTGGGGTGAAATATTCCCGAAAATCCCCAAAAATTCCAGGAGGGGAGAACAGGAGAGGGGCGGCCGTGACGTCACGGGGAGATTTTTGGGGCTAAAAACGCCAAAAATTCGGATTTTTCCATCCGTGCTGCTGATGGGGGCGGGGGGTCCAAAAAAAAACCCCAAAATTTGGGGTTTTGGGGGAAAATTCCCGGCTGAAAAATCGCTGTTATTATTTAAAATATATCTATATATATTGGGGGGGAAAAAAAATCCGTTTTATGCTTTATTTTCACCCAAAACAGGCGGGGATTGAATCCCAGGGAGCCGCCACGAAACAATAACAGCAATAATAATTCAGGAAATAATAAGAATAATAATAAAAACCGCTTTAATGACGGTTATTTATTTTTAAGGCCGGGACGGACGCGTTTCTTTGGGGGTGGATTTATCCATTTCCAGCAGAAATTCCCAATATTTCAGGATTTACTTCAATAATTTCGTGTTTTTAAGAGGGAAAATAAAAAGAAGCCGGGCCGGGGCTGTTCCTTATCAATTTTGTTCCTTATCGCTTTTTATGGCTCGGGATGATTTAAAAGCCGCGACCGGAACGAAAGGGTCGTAAAAAAAAATGTTAAAAAAAAACCCCAAATCCGTCCCCAAAGGCGGCGGGAGGGAAAGGCAGGAATTTTTCATGGATTTGGGAATTTTCGGGGCGGGGAAAGGGGGGAAAATTCTGTAAATTGATTTTTTTTTGTTGTTGTTGTTTTTGGGGTGGAAAAGGGAGGGTTTGGGGGGCTCTGGAAGTTTCTGGGGGGGGTTTGATCGCCCCTTCCCCAAATCCCCCAAATTCCCCAAATTCCCCAAATTCCCCGAATTCCCTCCCTTTTCCAGCCGCAATTCCAAGCGGGAAAAATGAATAAAAATGGGGAAAAAAATCCCAAATCCAGGCCCGGGCACGGCGCCAGGCTGGCGAGTTTCTGTCACTTGGTGGCACTGTTCAAATCCAGCCACCAAAAACCGCCCCAAAAATCCCAAATTTTCCCCTCCCGGAGCTCGGGGGGGACGATCCCAAATTCGGGGCGAGCCTCGAGCCCAAAAAATCCCATTTATCGCCGCTTTTCAGGCGGATTTTGGGGCGGATTTCAGCTTTTTTTAAAGGGATTTTTATTTTATTTTTATTTTTTTTGCCGGTTTTGGGGTTTTTTTTGGGGATTTTCTCTGCCCGCCCCCATTGAAGTCCGGCCCTTTGAGGCTTTGGGACAAAGGGATTTACAGCCAGGTGCGTCCCCGAGGGCCCCGAGACTGCGGCCAGACACCGCAATTTGGGCCAAATTCGCCTTTTTTATGGTGTTTGTGTCTGGCCAAACCCCGGGGGGGAGACGGGGCCGCTCCTCCCACCTTTTTCCCGATTTTTTTCCCTTTTTTCCCCTTTTTTCCCCTATTTTTCCCTATTTTTTCCCTTTTATTCCCTATTTTTTCTCTATTTTCCCCTATTTTTCCCTATTTTTTCCCTTTTTCCCCCTATTTTTTCTCTATTTTCCCCTCTTTTTTCTCTATTTTTCCCTATTTTCCCTCTGTTTTTCCCTTTTTTTCCCCTTTTTCCCCTATTTTTTCCCTATTTTTCCCTTTTTTTCCCTATTTCCCCCATTTTTCGCTGATTCCCACCCCCATTTTCTCCCTTTCCCCCCCAAATTCCTCCGACCCGCCGGAAATATTTTGAATTCAACACCGATTTTAGCCCCGAGCGCTGGAAAATTCCATTTTTGCCTCGCATTTTTCTGTTTGTTTTGTTTTGTTTTGTTTTTTATTTCTTTTTTCCCCTCCTCCGGCAGAAGCAGCGACAAAAACCCCGAAAATCTCCCCAAAAAATTCAAATATCGGGAAAAACCCATCCCCCAAATCCGATTTCGTCTCCCCTGACCGATTTTTAAATTCACTTTTGGGAATTTAAATTGGAATTTTTGGGAGCTCCCCTCGCCCTCATTTCCCCCCCACTCCCCCAAATTCCTGAAAAAAAAAAAACCCAAAAATTCAATTTTTCACCCCAAAACTCCGGGGTCAAACCACAACTCCCCCAAAATCCCGTTTTTTATGGAAATCACCCCAAAAGCACGAACCGCCCACCCCAAAATCGCTGCCTGGAGCCCCAAACCGCGCTGAAAAACCCAAATATTCCCATTTTTTCCCCTCCTCATCCCGCGATTTTTGGGGAATTCAAAAAAAAAAATGGGAAAATCCCTTTTTTTAAATCATTTTTGGTGCTTCCGGGATTTTTTATTTTTATTTTTTTGGGGGTTGCTTTTGGGTTTTTTCCAAGGTTTTTTTTTTTTCAGGATTCCCTGGGATCGCCCCCGCGCTGGGATTTGGGGTCGTTTTGGGTTATTTTGGGGTTATTTTGGTGTTTTTTGGGGTTATTTTGAGGTTATTTTGGGGTTTTATTTTGGGGTTATTTTGGTGTTTTTTGGGGTTATTTTGAGGTTATTTTGGGGTTTTATTTTGGGGTTATTTTGGTGTTTTTTGGGGTTATTTTGGGGTTATTTTGGTGTTTTTTTGGGTTTTATTTTGGAGTTATTTTGGGGTTATTTTGAGGTTATTTTGGGTTTTTTTGAGGGGTTATTTTAGGGTTATTTTGGGGTTATTTCGAAGTTATTTTGTGGTTATTTTGTGGTTATTTTGGGGTTTTATTTTGGAGTTATTTTGGGGTTATTTTGGGGTTATTTTGTTTTTTTGGGGGGTTATTTCGAAGTTATTTTGAGGTTATTTTGGGTTTTTTTGGGGGGTTATTTTGGGGTTACTTTGGGGTTATTTTGGGGTTATTTTGGGGTTTTTTGAGGGGTTATTTCGGGGTTATTTCGGGGTTATTTTGGGGTTTTCCGGTGATTCCTCCCCCGCGCACGGGGAGATCCCATCGCGTTTATTCCGGGCTCCAATAAAAATGGAAATTTGCTCCTCCGGTTGCACAATTTGAATTCCCGGCCAATTCCTCACCTCGTGGAAAATGGAAATAAATCCTCGAAATCAACGGCGGTGCCTCGATTGCGCTGAAATCTTTATTTTCTTTTCAATTTTCCTGATTAATCTTTATTTTCTCTTCAATTTTCCTAATTAAATCTTTATTTTCTCTTCAATTTTCCTGATTAATCTTTATTTTCTCTTCAATTTTCCTAATTAAATCTTTATTTTCTCTTCAATTTTCCTAATTAAATCTTTATTTTCTCTTCAATTTTCCTGATTAATCTTTATTTTCTCTTCAATTTTCCTAATTAAATCTTTATTTTCAGTCGAACATCCCCATGTAAACATTTTCCATTGAATTTTCCTAATTAATTCTTAATTTCCCATTGAATTTCCTCCTTTAAATCTTCATTTTCCCATTGAATTTTCCTAATTAAATCTTTATTTCACGTTGAATTTCCCTATTTAAGCCATTATTCCCCATATTTTATTTTTTCACGTTCAATTCTCTCATTTAAATTTCTTTCTATTCGATTTCTTCATTTAATCGACTTTTCTACGTAATTATCACATTTAATCTCTTTTTATATTTAATTTTCTCACTTAATCTGTTTTTCTATTTAATCTCCTCATTTAACCGGTTTTTCTATGGAATTTTTCTCATTAAATCTCTTTTTCTATTTAATTTTTTCATTTCATCCACTCTTCCATTTAATTTTTTTAATTTAATTTTCTTCCTATTTATTTTCCTCATTTCATTCTTTTTGTTTTGGTTTTTTTTTTTAATAAATTTATTTTTAATTTATTTTTTTTCCCGATTTAATTTTCCAGGCGCCCGATTCCATCTGAGCAATTCCCGATTTTCCCTTAATTCCATTTTCCCGCCCCGATTTAATGGGAGCAAAAGCCGCGATTTCCGTCAATGACGCCCAATTCCCAATAAATCCACATTACAGCAAATTAATTCCCTCTGTTTCCAGCGGGATTAACCCAAAAAAAAACCCAAACCGGGAGAAAAAGGCAGGAAAAACCCAATTTCCAAGGATATAAATCATCCCCTGATCCCTGCCCGACATCCCAAAAATGTTCCTCGGCTTTTTCCACCAAAAAAAACCCCAAAAAAGACGTAAAAAAATCAATTTTTTGGGTTTTTTTTTTGGGAATTCGAGCCTGGAGAAGAGGGGGAGGGAGAGGAGCTGGAACAGCGGAATTTTGGGTTAAAAAGCGGCGAAAAAAGGCAAAAAAAAAACCCTGGAAACTCCGATTTCTGTCATCATGTGCTTCCAATAAACGCTCATTGTTTGCTCATAAAATTCTCTTTACGACTCCGCTCCGGCGGCCACAAAACCCGCGGAAATCGGGATTTTTTTCCCTCTTTTTTCCCTTTTTTCCCCTTTTTTTCGGCCTCCCTCTCCCGCATTTCCCACCCAGAATTTTTCGGGTTTGTCCCGCTTTTGGAGGAAATTAAAAATTCGGAATAAAATCGGGGGCGAGGAGGAGCTGAAAACCCAAAATTCACCGGGAAAAAAAAAAAGGGGGAAATGGGGGAAAAAAAAGGGAAAGGAAGAAAAAAGGGAAAGGAGGAAAAAAAGGGGGAAAAATGGGAAAAAGGGGAAAAAAAAGGGGAGTAAAAGGGAATTAAAAAAAGGAATAAAAGGGAATAAAAGGGAATAAAAAGGAATAAAAGGGAATAAAAGGGAATAAAAGGGAATAAAAAGGAATAAAAGGGAATAAAAGGGAATAAAAGGGAATAAAAGGGAATAAAAGGGAATAAAAAGGAATAAAAGTGTCGGCGGCGCTGGCTCTCCCGGATTTCCCAAAATCCCGATTTTTTTGGGAATTTTTGGCTTTGTTTTGGGGTCTCCACCCCCGCCTTTTCCCGCGTTATTTTTTTAGGAATTCTTGCTGGATTTCGCTTCCACCCAAAAGCGGCGGCGCCAGAATTCCACCCCCCCAGGAATTCCAGGAATATTTGGATTCCCGAGGTGTTATTTTTTTATGGAAAACCGCCCCAAAACCACCACCACCAACAACAAAATGACGTCATCGCAAAAAACGGCGGCGCAGAAATTCCCAGAAACCCCAAATCCACTTTTTTTTTTTATTTCCCACCCCAAATCCCCTTCCCCAGAGCCCCCAAAATTCGGGAATTTCCCCCCAAAATTCGAGAATCGCCCCCCCAAATCCCCCAAACTTCAGGAATTTCCCCCCCAAAATGCCCCAAAATTCGAGAGTCGCCCCCAAAATTCAGGAATCTCCCCCCAAAATCCCCCAAAATTCGAGAATCGCCCCCAAAATGCCCCAAAATCCGGGAATTTCCCCCCAAAATTCGGGAATCTCGGCCAAAATCCCCCCCCCGGTTTTGGTTTCCAGCCCCCAAGTAACAAAATTCGGATTATTTTTATTAAAACGCGGCGGGTTTGGGGTGATTTGGGAGGAAAATGGGAATTATTGCGGGGGAGGAGGGGGGGGAGCGGCTCCCGCTGGGAATTTTGGGGTTTTTGGGGTTTTTGGGGAATTTTTGTGGAATTTGGAGGCGATTCCCGAGGGGTTTTCCTGGGAAAGGGGAGGGATCAGGTGATGGGTGGGGGAAGGGACGGGAATAAAAAGGGTCGGGATTTAAACCTGGGTTAAATTCTGGGAGAAAAGGGGAGAGGAAAAGGGAAATGTTTAAAAAAACAAAATAAAATAAAAATAAAGTCAAAATAAAATTAAAAAAATATTAAATATTAAAATTAAAATATAAAGAAATAAGATATAAAGCAATAAAAAGGAATAAAATAAAAAGAAAATAAAAAGAAAAATAAAAGATAAATAAGTAAAATAAAAAATAAAATATAGAATAAAATAAAATCAAAATGGGAATTAAAAAGGTGCATTTACAAAAGGAATTTTAAGAGGAAATATAAAAAGAAATTTAAACATGAATGAATGAAAGAAATGAAAGAAATAGGAATTAATGTGGATATTAAAAATAGGTATTAAAATAGAAAGTAAAAATGGGGATGAAATGAGACCCAGAAAGAGAAATCAATTCATAGAAATCAAAGTACAGAGATAAAAATAGGAATAAAGTGACAAACACAAATAGAAATTAAATGTGAAAATTAATATAGAAATAAAATATAGGGGTGAAAATAGGGATGAAAATAGGAATAGAAATAGGAATAAAAATAAGGATGAAAATAGGAATAGAAATAGGAATAAATTTTTAAAAATAGGGATAAAAAAGATGGAAATTGAGAATAAAAAAGGAAATAAATAAAAATAAATGAATTTTTAAGAGGGGGGAAGGGAAAGGGACGGCCCTGCACACAAATCCATCCCCAGGAAAACTCCCGGCCTTGGATTCAATTCCCAAAAACTCCGGGAAATTCCCCCAAAACCCCCCGGGATCAAATCCCAGGAAATTCCCTTTTCGGGGAGGATTCAGCGGCCAAAAACGACCCCAAAATCCCGAAATTCCGCCCAAAGCAAGGCCCGAGCGGAGCTTTGGGGCCGGAAGGGTTAATCCTTAATGAGCTGCATCCCCATTAATGCATTCATTAATTAATTGCGTTAATTAAACAGGAATCCGAGCCCTGGGGGGGGAGGGAAGCTGGGAAATGCAGGAAAATCCTGGAAAATCCAGGAAAATGCAGGAAAATCCAGGAAATCCCTGGAAAACCTTGGAAAATCCAAGAAATCCCTGGGAAACCTTGGAATATGCAGGAAATCCCTGGAAAACTTTGGAATATGCAGGAAATCCCTGGAAAACCTTGGAAAATCCAAGAAATCCCTGGGAAATCCTGGGAAAAAAATCCTGGGAAACCTCGGGAAAATCCAGGAAAACCTTGGGAAAGCCTGGGAAGCGCTGGGCAGAGGGGGCTGGGGTTGGGGTGGGGGCTGGGAGGGCCCCGGGGCCGCTCCCCAATTAACAGCAGCTCATTAATTATTGCCCTACCCGCGCCGCCGCTCCGCGCATCCGCAG
>NW_005087726.1:294087-314588 GCF_000331425.1 Pseudopodoces humilis | reverse complement strand
CCCCCGCCCCCCCCCCCCCCCCCCTTGCTTCATTCCCCTCTCGGCTCCCTTTTCCCACTTTTCCAACCCGAAATTCCCCAAAATCCCATTTTCTCCTCCTTCCATCCTCATTTTCTTTTTTTTTCCCACCCCCTCAAATCTCCGATTTTTAATTTTTCATTTTAAATCTTAATTTCCTTTTTTTTTTTTTTTTTTTTTTTTGGTCGTTTTTTTTCGGGAGGAAAAAATCGGATTTTTTGGGGTCGTTTTTTTCCCCTTTTTTTTTTTTTTCTTTCCCAGCATCAAAACCCGAATTTATTTTTTAATTTATTTTTCCCGTTTTTGCTTATTTTTTCCCCCCATCTTTTTTTTTTTCCTTTTCTCCGCCTCGCTCCTTCCCCCGCCCGCCGCATCATCATCATCATCATCATCATCACCACCACCACCATCCTCCTCCTCGCGTTCTGGATCATTAATCGCGGCTCTGAACCAATAAGCGAACACTTACCGAGCTCCCGGCTGCCCCTTCCCTCTCTTCCCGACTTTTTTTCCTCTTTTTTTTCCCCTTTTCTCCCTTTTTCCTGCTCCTCCGCCGCCGACGACACCAAAAACAACAACAACAAAAAAAACCCCGAAAATTCAAAATACAGCGCGGGGATTCTCCGAGGAATCGGATTACTTTTTTTTTATATATATATATATATATATATATGTAAAAATATTATTTTTTTGCCGTTTTTTTGGGTGGAAAAGATGGAAAAAAAGCGGATTTTGGGAGCGCCCCGCGCGCAGGGAGCGCTGAGCGGGTTTGGCCCCGGGAGGAGGAGGAAGAGGAGGCGGCGACAGCAGTAAAGTCATTAATGCCAAAATGCCCAAAGGAACAGAATTCCAAGCCCGGGGAGACGCGCGGGGAGGGGGAAAAAAGGGGGGCCGGGATTGGGGGGGAAAAAAAGGGGGGAAAAACACCCGGAAAAAATAAATTTAAAAAAAAAAAAAATTATATATATATATAAAGAGATTTTTTTTTTAAAGGGGGAAAAGCAATAATTGAAAAGTAATTTTAAAATGATTCTAAGGTAATTAAAAATAATTTAAAATAATTTAAAATAATTTAAAATAATGTGATGTAATTTTTAAAAAATTGAAGTCATTTAAAATCATTTAAAATCATTTAAAATCATTTAGAATCATTTAGAATCATTTAAAATATTTTTAAAATAATTTAGAATTATTAAAAATTATTAAAAATAAATAAAAATAATAGAAAATTTTGGAAAATGATAGAAAATAATAGAAAATAATGGAAAATTATAGAAAATGATAGAAAATGATAGAAAATTATAGAAAATAATAGAAAATAATAGAAAATAATAGAAAATCATTTTAAATAATTTAAAATAATAGAAAATAATAGAAAATAATAGAAAATAATTTAAAATAATTTAAAATAATAGAAAATCATTTTAAATAATAGAAAATAATTTTAAATAATAGAAAATAATTTAAAATAATAGAAAATCATTTTAAAATAATAGAAAATCATTTTAAATAATAGAAAATAATTTTAAATAACAGAAAACAATTTTAAATAATAGAAAACAATCCAAAACCATTAGAAATAATTAGAAATAAATAAAAACAATGCAAAACCACCTCGCCGCGCCGCCGAAACCAAGAACCCCCCTATAAAAAAAAAACCTAAAAAAACCAAAAATAATCTTAAAAACCACCAAAAAAAAACCCCCAAAACCGGGGGAAAAACGGAAAAAATCGGAGCAAGCCGAGCGTCCCCTGGCACTGGCTGGGCTGTTCAAGGCGAGGGAACTGCGGAAGAGGCATCGCAGAAACCACAATAAAAAGTTCACGTTCATGGATGGAGTCCACATGACTTCCTGTGGCCAATCCAACTTGGGATCCAGTCGTAAACTTTTATTGCTCAGCTGTAAATTTTCTGCAAACAACCAGGAATGCGTTGCATTTTTTTGTGACGAGTGCAAATGCCGCCGTCTGTCGCCATGTTTGGCCGTCCTGCCCCGATATTCCCGTTTTTTTAGCGCTTTTTTCCTCTTTTTTTAGGCCTTTTTTACCCCTTTTTAATCCCCCCTTTTCCCACTTTTAATCCATTTTTTTCACCCTTTTTTCCCGGTTTTTTAATCTTATTTTTTCCCTCTTTTTAAATCACTTTTTCCCCCTTTATTCACCCCCTTCCCCCCCCTTTTTTCCCCCTTTTTTCCTCCTTTTTCCCCCTTTTTCCCCCTTTTTTCCCCTTTTCCCCCCATTTTTTACCCCCTTCCCCCCCTCTTTCCCCCCATCTTTCCCCTCCTTTTCCTCCCCCTTTCTCCCTTTTTATTTAACATTTTCCCCCCCATTTTTAACCTTTTCCCCCCCATTTTTAACCTTTTCCCCCCCATTTTGACCCCTTTTCCCCCCCTTTTGCCAAAATTCCCTCCCAATCCTCAACCCCCGCCCGGGTGGGAATTGAATAAATTGAATTTCCAGCCGGGCTTTGGTTTCATTCTCGTTTCTCCCTCCCAGATTTCCCCGAAGGTTCGGCCTCCCCTCCTTAATTTTAATTTCCTGGTGGGAATTAATTGGGGAAAAGGGCGGGAGAGCGAGGGGGGAAAAGGGAGAAAAAAAAATTAAAAAGCAGCGCTTTTTATCCCAGAAAAAAACGATTTAAAACTCATTTAATTCAGTGGGAAAGAAAAGCAGAGCGAGGGGGAAAATCGGGGGGAAATCGGGAAAAAAATGGGAAAAAAATAGGGGAAAAATCGGGAAAAAAATTGGGAAAAAATCGGGGGGGAAATGGAGGAAAAATAGGGAAAAAATCGGGGGAAAAATTGGGGAAAAATCAGGGAAAATCGAGTTAAAATCGGGGGAAAATGGGAATTTCGGGTCCCCCGCATTTCCCTCCCCGGCCTGGGCGTGGCCGCTGCCGATTCCTCTCCCAAATTCCCATTTCCCACCTTTTCCACCCCTTCCCTGTCCTCATCCCGCCTGGAAAAGCCAAAATTCCCCCCAAAATCGGAGCCGGGATTTTTCCCGGCCTCGCTTTTCCCAAATTCCCCTGGCTGGGATTCGCTGTCCCAAAGGAAAATTCCAAATTTTTCAATTTTTTTCCCCCTTTTTTTCCCGCTTTTTGCGCTCCCGAGCCGGGGCCGTTTGAGGCGGAATTTCTGATTTTTATTTCTATTTTTATTTTCACTTTCATTTCTATTTTAGTTCGAATTTGAATTTCAATTTTTATTCCTTTCGGGTGTGATTTTTATTATTTTTTTTTTCCCCCTTTTTTTTTTTTTCCAGCCCTGGGGCGTGGAAAGGGCTGGAAAATCTGGATTTGGGAATAGGAAATTCAGTTTTTTTGGCCGTGGCGAGGCCTGTTCGGCGAGGCCGCCGCGGATCCTCCTCTTCCTCCTCCTCCTCCAAACCCAGAGCCGCCTCTTCCTCCCCAAAATCCCCCTCAAACCCCCCCAAAATCCTCCTCAAACCCCCCAAAACTCCCCCCAAAAATCCCCCTCAATTCCACCCCCCCGAAACCACCAACAACCGGCGCCTCCAGCTGTAAAAAAAACCCCAAAAATTCAAAATATTCCCATTTTCCCCCCATTTTTTATCCCCGGAGCCGCTCCGCTTTCCCCCCCCCGAGTAATTAATTTAATTTTAATTAATAAAACAGCCGCGGGAGGTGTCGGGGGGGGATTTATTTGGTTTTTCTTTTCCCCCCGCGTGTCTGGGCAGCCCGAAGGACACAAAGGTTTTAACGCCACCGGATGGACGGGAAATTCCTTTTATTCGCTTTACAAACCACCAATAAATTTTATAACAGGTAATTAAAAGTTACGAGGGGGGAAGCTCCGACCTCAACAGTTCCCGAGCACAAAGGAGATCCCGTTTTTCCACCATAATAAATTCCAAAATGGGGGAAAAAAACCCAAAAAACCTCAAAAAAAAAACTCCCAAAAAAAGGAAATTTTAAGCGCTAAAAGTAACCCGGGAGCGAATTTTTATTTTATTGCCCTCCAAAATCGCCTTGCAGGAATTAATGATGGGGTTTTAAACAGCGGGGAAATTGAAGAAATATATTTATTTTTATTAAAAAGCCGAGAATTTGAAGGGCGAGCTCAAAACCCGGCGCTGAAGCGAATAAAAAAAGCGCTTTTCCCTTTATTTTCATTTCTCATTTTCAACCCCGCAGCCGCCCCTCCCTTCCCCGCCTCGATTAGAGAGAAAAAAAAAACCCG
The DNA here is from genome assembly GCF_000331425.1 of Pseudopodoces humilis. Next base: position 310,368 of record NW_005087726.1, on the reverse strand, counting down.
AAATAAAATTAAGATCTCGTTATAAAAAAGGGAATTTAACGCCCCAGAAATTCGTTGTCTCGCCGATATTCGGGGGCAGAATAAAAAATAAACGGATTTTTCCCCTCTAACGGCCGCATTAAACCGCGATTGGATCGTAAATTAAAGCGGGGATGGAAATTTCTCCCAACTCCAGGAAAAAAGGGGGGAGAAGCAGGGAAATGGGATTGCTCCATAAAAAGCTGGGAATGAGCCGATATTTCTTATTCCAGGCGGCGGGGATGGGTTTAATTCCCGTAATTCCGGCGCCAGGATCGTTCCGGGATAAAGAAATTGCGAGCGGCGAATTTCCCTCGAATTAAATCCCCCCATAAAAAACTTGAAAAAAAAAAAAAAAACCACAAAAAGCCAAAAAAACTCATTTTTTAATTTTTTTTTGCTGTTTTTTTTTTCTCCTCCCTTTTCTGCCGAAGCGGAATCGCCTCGAAACGAGGCGAAAAATCAACATTTTCACCCCCCCTAAAAATAAAGAGCGGGCGGTAATTCCATCATTTCGCTCCCGGATAAATGTCACGGCGGGTTTGGGGCTTTAAAGGTGACAAATGGGACGCAAAATCCGCTTTTTTCCCTTTTTATTGTTATTATTTTTTAAGCGCTTTGATGAGTTCTCCGTCTCTCCCCTCCCCGAGCCTTGCACAGATAATTCTGAATTATTTTCGAGGTGATAAAGAGGAAAATCTTGATTTTCCCCCGATTTTTTGGCCGCTTTTCCGGGGTTTTTTCGCCTCGCTCCCGCGAAAAAGCGACGGGAAAAAACTCCTGGGTGGAAAAACGGGATAAATTTCCCCCAAAAATCCGCTTTTTTCGGCACAAACCGCGGGTTTGCGGCTGATTCCGCCCTCACCTTCCCCAAAAAGCAGAATAATCCTCATTTCCAGGCTTTTTTATGGGGTGAAAATTTGGGATTTGGGAATTTGGGGCAATTCCCGGGCGGGAGGGATCCCGTCCCTCTCAATTCCCATTTTTTGGGGGGGTTTTTCCTCTTCCCAATCCCATTCCAGAGCCAAAATCCGGCTGGAAATGCCCCAAAATTCCCGTCCTCAGGCGATTCCCGATTTTCTGCTCTGCGGAACCTCCAATTTTCCCTTTATTTTCCCTTTTTTCCCCGTTTTTTCCCCTTTCCCCCCCATTTTTCCCTTTCCCTGAGCCGGCATCCAGCAATTCCAAACCTTCCCATCCCTGGAATGATTTGGATCCGGGAATTCGCTCCATTCATCATTTAAAAAATAAAAACCGGGAGCGAGGGTGGAAAAAAAAAAATGGGGAAAAATGAGCTGAATTCGGGGGAAAATTGGGGAATATTTGGGAATTTTCCTCCTCTTGGGAAAGGAGGGGAGAACCCCGCGAGGATTTTTGAGGGGAATAAAATAAAAATGTTGTTAAAAATGGGAAAAAGGAGGAGGGAACGGGAAAAAAACACACAAAGGCGGGGAAAAGCGGGGTTAATAGTAATAAAAATATTATTATTAATAATAATTCTTCTATTAATAAAGTGCAAAGGGGAAGAATTTTTAAAAAAAGGGATTTTTTTCCCACGGGGGGGGAAAGAAAAGAACCAAGGAAGGAAGAAATGAATAAATTAATAATTCAATAAATCCATGGAAACGCCACATTCCCTTTTTTTGGGGTTTTTTTTTTTTTTTTGGGAAGCGTTTTCCCCCCGGGATCGGAACCTCCAAAATCGCCGCGATTCCACCCAAAATTCCAGGCGCTTCCTGCCCCATCCCGGCTTTTTATACTCCAAAAATATAAATTCCCGATTTTCCCCTTTTCCAGCCCTCCCAGAGGCGACAAAAAAAGCTCCGAAACACCAAAATCTTTCAATATTTGGATTTTATTGGGATTTTTCCCGACAACGAACAGAGAATTTCCCGAGGATTTTATTTTTCCTTTCGCTGCTCCTCTGGCCGGGGGAATCCTCCGGGCAGGACCCGAATTTGGGCGTTTTTGCCCCAAAAAAGGCGCAGTTTTGTGGGTTTTTTTAGGTGGCGGAACAGAGACAGAACCGCACAAGGCGCTCGTTTTCAACCTTTTTATTTGGGAATCGGGAGAATTCCCGCACTCGGCACGGACACAACACAAAAAGTTGAGGTTTTTTTTAAAGATTTTTCCTCTTTTTTTACTGATTATTGTTTTTTTGAATCTCTTTTTCCCCAGGCGGAACACGCAGGACGATGAGGTCGCTTCATTATTTTTTATTTTTTTGTCATTTTTTTATTTCCATCATCATCATCATCATCATTATTCTGTACATAAAACAAACGACGGAATTATATTTTTTTTTTTCTTGGTTTTTTTTCGTGGTTTTTTCTTCTTTTTTTTTCAGTTTTATTTTATTTTATTTCATTTTTATTTCCTCCGAGCATGAACAGATAAAAGTCAAGACAAATAGATAATAACTCTACATTCAGTGCAATTGATTTCTACGCTACTTTATAAGCACAATAAAATAATACAAATGTGCGTTCTCAACTAGGCAGTTTCAGTTGTTGGGATTTTTTATTTTTTTTTTATTATTTTTTAAATTATTTTAATTTTTTTTATCGTTTTTTCATCATCATCATCATCATCCTCAATTAATTATTCCCAAGAAAATAAGCAGCAACAAACGACAATAAAACCGCATTACAAATACTTCCAAAGCATGACTCCTTCTATAGGTAGTGATAAGTACAATACAAGTTTTGCTTTTTTTTAATTATTAATTATTATTATTAATTAATTAATTATTATTAATATTAAATTTTTGGCTACTTAGTAGCCTGCATCGGGGCTCGTCGCTCTCCCGAATTCTCGCTTTTAAATAAAATTTCGGGAGCGAAATCCCGGATCTGGAAGGCCCCGGTTGCTTAATTAGGGTTGATAATTAAATTATTGCAGGTTTTCCCTTTTTTAGGTAGTACAGGAAGAACTTGGAGTGCTCGCGGACGGAAAAAAGGCGGAAAAACGGGAAAAACGGGAAAAAAACGTGGGGAAAACACGGGGAAAATACGGGAATATATGGGAATATATGGGGAAATTCGGGAAAACATGGAAAAATCATGGGAAATGTGGGAAAAAACGCTGGAAAACAAAGGGTGGGACACGCGGCTCTTGGCCTGGGCAGGGATTCCCAAAGAATTCCTGGAAAAAGGAGCTGGATCCAGGTGAGGGCAACCCCGCAGGGAAAAGGGAGAATTCCAGGGAAAAACCGGGAAAAATCCCCCTGGGGGCGTTCGGGAGAGGGGTGGGGGGGAAAAAAAACCTCAAAACCGAGGAATTTCCCCCAAAAACGCCCCGGGAAAAGCCAAAGCTGGTGAAATAAATCGGAATTTTGGGAGGGAACGCTGGGATTTCCCTCCCAGCCCACAGGAGGGATTGGGATAAATCCATTTTTTTCCCGATTTTTTTATTCTTCATCATTTCATTTTTAATCCTCATTTTCCACCCCCCCCCCTTTTTTGGGGGGGCCTTTATGGAATAAAATAATAAATAAGAGGGTGGGGAGGGAAAAAAAGGGGGAAAAGGGAAATTTCTGCGCCAAGAAAATCTCCCAAATCCAGATTTTTAGGATGGAAAATTCCATTTCCCTGGGTTGAGGCCTGGGATGATTTTCCTTCGGGGCAGAATTTCAGTTTTAATCCCAATTTTTTTCCGCCCCCCCATTTATGGAAATAAAAAAATGGGGGGGAAAGCGGAAATTAGGGAATTTTCCCTGCCCATAAATCCCAAAAAAAAACGGATCCCAAATTCAGATTTGGGATCAGCCCCAGCCCGGATTAAGGGCTCAGTTTTGCCGAATAATCTCGGTTTTAATCCCATTTTTTTCCCCAGTTATGAAACCAAAAAAGGAGGGGGAAAACTGATTTAAAAAAGGGGGGGAAAAGGATTAAAAAAAGGGGGAAAAGTGATTTAAATAGGGGGGAAATGATTAAAAAAAGGGTGGAAGGAATAAAAAAAGAAGGGATAAAAGGGATTTAAAGGGGTGGGAAAGGTGGGAATTATAAAAAAAGGGGGGGAAAGGAGAAAAAAGGAGGGGAAAAGGGGGAAAAAATGAAGAATAAAAAGGGGGAAAATGATAAAAAAGGGGGAAAATTATAAAAAATGGGGGAAAATTATAAAAAAGGGGGGAAAATTATAAAAAAGGAGGGGAAAGAATAAAAAAAAGGAGGGGAAAGGATTTGAAAAGGGGAAAAGTTGTTTAAAAGGGGGGAAGGATTAAAAAGGAGGGAAAGGGATTAAAAGGGGAGGGAAGGGATTTAAAGGGGGGAAAAGGGATTTAAAGGGGGGAAAAGGGATTTAAAGGGGAGGGAAAAAGGGATTTAAAACAGGGAAAAATATTTTTAAAATGGAAAAAAAAAAATTTAAAAACGGGGGGGGAAAATTATTTTAAAAAGGGGAAGGGGAAAGGATTAAAAAAAAAAATCCGGAATAAACGGCGGAAAAGAGGGGGGGAAAAAAAAAAAACCCTAAAAAAACTGAAAAATCCAAGAAGCGCAGGCAGAAGGGGAAGATTCCCCGGCAATAAAAAGCAAGAAGCTGCCAGGTAGCTCCACTCCATAAAACGAAATGACCGCAGTAAAGGCCGCGATTTATCATCCGCCATAAAAACCGGAATAAAAACCCCGCGGGCGGCTCAGTCCTTGCTCTCCTCCTTCTCCTCCTCCTCCTTCTCCTCTTCCTCGTTGCCTTCCTCCTCGTTTTTCTCCTCGTCGCGCCCGGCTCCGGGCAGTTTGTCCTTGTTGTTCTCCTTTTTCCACTTCATGCGCCGGTTTTGGAACCAGATTTTCACCTGGCGCTCGCTCAGCCCCAGCGCGTGCGAGACCTCGATGCGCCGCTTGCGCGTCAGGTACGGGTTGAACAGGAATTCCTTCTCCAGCTCCAGCGTCTGGTAGCGGCTGTAGGTCTGGCGGCCGCTGCGCCGGCCCGGGGCTGCGGGGGAAAAATGGGGGAGAATCGGGAAAAAAATTAGATTTTTTTTAAAATTTTTTTTTAAATTTTTTTAAAATTTTTTTTTAATTTTTTTTTCTAAAAAAAAATTAATTTTGAAACATTAAATGAAAAATTTGGTGTGAAAGGGTGTCGGGAAATGGGGAAATGGACGAAGGAAAGGGTGGAAAAGGAGGTTAAAAGGGTAAAAAAGGAGGTAAAAATGGTAAAAAAGGAGGTAAAAATGGTAAAAAGAGGAGGTGGAAAGGGTAAGAAGGGAGGTAAGAAGGAGGTAAAAAGGTCTGTAGGTCTGGCGGCCGCTGTGCCGGCCCGGGGCTGCGGGGGAAAAATGGGGGAGAATCGGGAAAAAAATTAGAATTTTTTGGTAAAAAAAATTATTTTTTATTTTTTTTTTTTTTTTAATTAAATTTTTTTTAAAAAATTTGATTTCGAAATAATTCAATTTTTAAAATATTAAATGGAAAAAATTGGCGTGATAAGGGTGCTGGGAAATGGGGAAATGGTGAAAGAGAGGGTGGAAAAGGAGGTAAAAAGGGTAAAAAGGGTAAAAAGGGTAAAAAAAGAGGTAAAAATGGTAAAAAAAGAAGTTAAAAGGGTGAGAAGGGAGGTAAAAGGGTAAAAAGGAGGTAAAAAGGGTAAAAAGGAGGTAAAAAGGGTAAAAAGGAGGTAAAAAGGTTTGTAGGTCTGGAGGCCGCTGCCTCTGCCCGGGGGTGGCGGGAGGGAAACTGGAAAAAAAATATTAATTTTAAATTTTAAAAAGTTAAATTTGAAAAAAATTAAAATTTTAAAAATTAAATTTGAAAGAATTAAAGGAATATTTTGCGTGGAAGGATGTGGGGAAATGGTGAAAAAAGGGGGGTAAAAAGGGTAAAAAAGAGGATGAAAGGGTAAAAAAGGAGGTAAAAAGGTGAGAACGGAGGTAAAAACGGTACAAAATAAGGTAAAAAGGGTAAAAAAGGAGGTTGAGAGGGTGAGGAAGGAGGCGAAAAGGGAAAGAAATGGGGTAAAAGGGTAAAAAAAAAGAGGTAAAAAGGTGGAAAATGAGGCAAAAGCATAAAAAATGAGGTTAAAAAAACCCCAAATAGCGAGGCAAAAACTCCCCCCATTAAAACCAATTTAAAAACCCAAAGAAACGAGGCCAAAAAACCAAAGAGAAAACCCAAAAAAACCCAAAACCCGACAAACAAAACCCCAAACCCCAAAACCCCGCTGGAAAGAGAAAGAAAAAGACCCAAAACCCCCCAAAAAATCACAAAAAACAACCCAAAACACCCCAAGCAACCCCAAAATCCCCACAAAAAACCCCAAATAAACCCCCGTAAAACCCCAAAAAAAATCCCAAAAGCAACAAACAACCCCCAAAACCCCTAAAAATAACCCAAAATAACCCAAAAAACCCCAAAATAACCCAAAAAATCCCGACCAAAGTTCCCTCCTGTCCCGCTCTGCCCCCGCCTTCCCCTCCCGGGTGCCTTTGCTGGACTCAAATCCCGAAAATTCGCTTTTTTCGCCCTTTTCCCACCTGGAATTCGCCACTTTTGGCCCCCTCTTGGTCCCTTTCTCGCCCTTTTTTACCATTTTTACCCTTTTCACCCATTTTTAACCCATTTTTTACCCCTTTCTCGCCCCTTTTCTCCCCCTTTTTCCCCCCTTTTTACCCTTTTCACCCCTTTCCTCTCCCCTTTTTTACCTTTTTCACCCTTTTCTCACCCATTTTCACCCTTTCCCCCCCCATTTACCCTTTTCACCCCTTTCCTCTCCCATTTTTTACCCTTTTCTCACCCATTTTCACCCCCTTTTTCCCCCTTCCTTACCCATTCCTCACTCTCATTTTTTCCCCTTTTCTCACCCCTTTCTCACCCCCTTTTCCCCCCCTTTTTTTTTTTTCCTTTTTTCCCCATTTTTTTCCCATTTTTTGTCCGTTTTTTGCCCATTTTTTCCCCATTTTTTGCCCATTTTTTACCTTTTTTCCCCCATTTTTTACCCTTTTTTTTGCCCCATTCCCCCCGTTTTTTGCCCTTTTCCTGCCCCGGCAGCCGCGGGTTCGATTCCCGGCCCCGGCTCGTGTCAAGCTCACGCACAAAGCCCCTTCCCCAGGGTGGGCAGGGGGAGAATCCCCCCGGGGCGGCTCCGCTGGATCCCAAAAATTCCCTTTTTCCCTGGAAAAGCGCATTGTTCTGCAGGAAACCCCCGGCAGCCCCTCCAGTCCATCTTTATTTTGATTTTATTTCATTTTTTCCCCCCTTTTTTTCCATTTTCCTTCATTTTCTTTCCTTTATTTCTCTCTTTCGCATTTTTTCTCCTTTTTTTTCTCTTTTCCCCCTCATTTTTTCCTCTTTCTCTCCTTCTCCTTCTCCCTCTTTCTTTCAATTTTTCGCTCTTTTTTCCCCCTTTCCCCTTTTTATTCCCTTTTCCCCCCATTCTCCCTCTTTCCCCCCCTTTATCCCCTCATTTTCATTCCCATTTTTCCCTTTTCTTTCCTTTTTTCCCCTCTTTTCTTTCCCTTTTTTCCCTTTTTCCCCATTTTCCCCCATTTTCCCCCCTTTTTTCCCAATTTTCCCCCTTTTTCCCCCTTTTTTCCCAATTTTCCCCCCTTTTTCCCCATTTTTCCCCATTTTTCCCTCCCCTTTTCCTCTCCCCCCCCAAAACTCCCCAAATCCTTTTCCAAACTTTCACCCCAAAACAGGAAAAGGGGGAGGGAAGGGAGGGGGGGCCTGCTCCTTTTTGCCCAAATTCCTCGAAAATCGCGATTTTCCTCCTCAAAAATCCCGAGGGTTTTTCCTTAGGAAAAAAAGACCGAAAATCGGGGGGAAAATGAGGAAAAAATCGAAATAAACGAGGAGAAAAATTTAAAAAATAATAACAATAAAACAAACTCAAGATCTGAGGCTGCAGCCCCCGCGTTTCCTCCGGCGCTAATGAGAAAATCAATTTATTTTGGGGTAAAAAAAGGGCAAATCCGGCTGGAGCCGCTCCCGCTCCCTCCAGGTCAAAGCTGGGATAAATGAAAAAAAAAACCGATTTTTCCTCCCGCCGGCAGCCGCAATTCCTCGCTTTTTTCCCCTTTTTTGGGTTTTTTTTTGGTTATTTTGGACTCGGGAATTTTCCAGGTTTTGCCGGGGGTCGGGGTGGAGCTGGGGGAGGAATTAAATCCCCCCCGGGGGGCTCCGATCCGGCCCCAAAAACCCCCAAATTCCCCCCAAAAATAAACCCTCACATGGTTCGAATTACCCGCAGCCTGCCCAGCCTGAAATTTGAATTATTTCCCTCATTTTCCCGGCTGAAAGCTCCGGGATTATTTTGAATTTCCCACTCCTTTTTATTGTTAAATTTTATTATTTTTAGGGGTGCGGGGGGTGTTTATTTTTAACCCCATCCGCGCCGCCCCAGGCTGAATTTTAATTATTTTATCCCCCGGAGGCGCGAAAAAACATTAATTAACAGCGATAATAACCGCAAAAAAAAAAAAATAAAAATCAAAATTTCAATAAAATCGAAGCTAAAATCAATTAAAATGTGAATAAAAATGAGGGAATCCTCCGGGTGAGGTCCCAGCTCCCCGGCTGGGGGTAAAAAAAGGGCATTTGTGACATTTTAAAGAGCGCTGCTCTTATCAAGATGCAAACAACCTCGTGGGAGCCGTATCTTACTGCCAATCCTCCAGGCAAGCCGTAAAAAAAACCCCAAAAAAACCTAAAAACGGGAAAAAAATTTAAAAAAGGCGCCGAGTTTTAATTTTAGCGCCGTTTCCGGGGGTTTTTTCTTGAAAAAAATTGAATTTAAGGGTTTAAAATTTTGTGTTTTTTGCGGGGAATCTCCCTCGGTTTGGGGTTTTTTTATCGGGGGGGAGGGATGGAAAAAAGGGAATTATTTGAGGGAAGGAATGATTGTTATTGTTGGGGTTTTTTTTTCCATGAATATAAATCGGGTTTATTTATGGGGAGCTGGGGGTGGGATTTTGGTCGGGATTTTGGGGAGAGGCCGGAATTTTGGGATAAAGGCTCGGAATTTTGGGGTAAAAGGTCAGAACTTTGGGGTTAGAGGCCGGAATTTTGAGGTAGAAGAATCTGGGGGATGAAAGGTTTGAATTTGGGGATGAAAGGTTTGAATTTGGGGATTGAAGGGCTGAAATTGAGGATAAAAGGTCTGAATTTGGGGATGAAAGGTCTGAATTTTGAGCTAAAAGGCCGGAATTTTGGGACAGGTCTGAATTTTGGGCTAAGAGCTTGGAATTTTGGGCTCAAAGGCCGGAATTTTGGGCTCAAAGATGGGAATTTCGGGCTAAAAGGTGGGAATTCTGCTCAGCACGGGGTGTTCCAACATCTCCACACAGTCCCAGACACACACACAGCCCCCAAAATCCCCTAAAATCCCCCAAAATCCCCCCAAACCAACCCAAAGAACCCCAAAAGGACTCGAACAACCCCAAAGTGACCCCAAGAGCAGCAGAAAGAGCCCAAAGGACACCAAAACCAACCCAAAACCCACCAAAACCAACCCCAAATCAACCCCACCTTCCTTTTCTTCTCCTTTTCCCTCTCATTTTTCCCTCTTTTTGCTCCTTCTCATTTTTGCCTTTTTTCCCTTTTTTTCTCCCCAATTTCTCATCTCTCTCCTCCTTCCGTCGCTTCTCGCAGAGCCCAAAGGACCCAAAGCCAACCCAAAGCCACCGAAAATCACCCCAAAGAGTCAAAACCACCCCGAAAGCACCAAAAATCACCCCAAAAGAACCAAAACCAACCCAAAACCACAAAAACCACCCCAAAAGCACCGAAAATCACCCCAAAGCCACCAAAACCACCCCAAAGCCACCAAAGCCAACCCAAAACCACTGAAACAACACCCAAAACCCCCCAAAACCAACTCAGAACCACCAGAACCAACCCAGAACCAGCAAAACAACCCCAAAAAACCCAACCCAACCCAAAGACACCCAAACACCACCCAAAAAAAACTCGAATTCAACCCTTGACCACCAAAACCACCCCAAATCACCAAGAACAACCCCAAAACCACCAAAACCACCAATAAAAACACCAAAACCACCAAAACCACCAATAAAAACCCCAAAAACCACCCCAAAACCACCAATAAAAACCCCAAACTCACCAAGAGAAACCCCAAATCCACCCCAAACTCACCATAAAAACCCCCAAAACCACCAAAGCCAGCAATAAAAACCCCAAACTCACCATAAAAACCCCAAAACCCGCAATAAAATCCCCAAACCCAAACACCACAAGAAGAGAATCCCCAGCCCACCCCAAAACCACCAAAAAAAACCCCAAAACCACCAGAATAACCCTCAAAACCGAGCCCAAAGCACCAAAACCGAGCCCCAAACTCAGGATAAAAACCCCAAACTCACCCAAAAATCCCCCAAAGCCCCCCAGAACCCGGGGGTGGCCACAAAAAAACCCCCCCGGCCAATAAAAAGATATAAAAATAATAAAAGTTAAATAGAGATGAGATGAGATGAGATATGAAATGAAATGAGGTGAAATTAAATGAGATGAAATAAGATAAAATGCGGTAAAATAAAAATTAAAGACACCAAAGTAAAATAGAGCAAAATAAACCAAACATAAAATAAAGCACAGCAAAACAAAAATGAAATGAAATAAAATGCAATAAATGCAATACAATAAAATAAAATATAAAATAAAATAAAATCAACCAAATGAAACCAAACCAAGCCCAAACCAGACCAAACCAAAATAAAATATAATAAAATAAAATGAAATAAAATAAAATACAATACAATACAATACAATACAATACAATACAATAAAATAAAGCAAATTAAACCAAAACAAGGCCAGACCAAAGCAAGCCAAGCCAAAATGAAATAAAATACAATAAAATATACAATAAAAAAAGATAAAATAAAATAAAATAAAATACAGTATAATAAAATAAGATAAAATAAAATAAAATACAATGAAATAAAATAAAATAAAATAGAAATATAATAAAATATAGTAAAATAAAATATAATAAAATAATAATAAAATAAATACAATAAAATGCAATAAAATAAAATAGAAATATAATAAAATAAAAATACAATAAAATAAAACAAAAATATAATAAAATAAAAGACAATAAAACCCAATTAAACAAAATAAAATAAAATACAATACAATACAATAAAAATAAAAATAAAATAAAATAAAACCCAATAACACAAAATAAAATAAAAATACAATACAATAAAATAAAAATATAATACAATAAAATACAATAAAACCCAATTAAACAAAATAAAATAAAATAAAAATACAATAAAATAAAATAAAAATAAAATAAAATAAGACCAAATAAAATAAAATAAAATAAAATAAAATAAAATAAAAATACAATAAAATAAAATAAAATAAAATAAAATAAAATAAAATAAACCCCAATAAAATAAAATAAAAATAAAATAAACCACAATACAACAAAACCCAACAAAACAAACCCCTGGGCGCCCCCCTCCCCTCCCCGCGCTCACCGTGCGGCCTCATCCAGGGGAACATGAGGCTGGGCGAGGAGCTCTGTGTGAGGTGGCCGGGCTGCGGCTCCGCGGGCGCGGCCCCGGAGGATTTGCAATCCGCGTAGGGCCCCGCGGGCTGCTCCTGCTGCCCCCCGTACAGCGCCTGCCGCGGCAGCGCCTCGTAGCCGTAGAACTTGGAGGCGTCCCCGTGGCACGCCAGGGCACACGGGGGGCTCTGCTGGTAGCCCGAGCCCGAGATGCCCCCGGAGCCGTGGTGGAAGAACTCCTGCACGTGGTGCGAGGGGTGCTGGAAGGACGGAGCGGCCGCGCCCGGGTACAGCACGGCCGGGCTGCGCCCCACGCCCTGCGGGAAGCGGCAGTCGTAGTAGGTCGGCTCCAGGGAATCGCCGCCTTTGTACTTGGAGAAGAGCGGGTTCACGAAGTAGGAGCTCATGACCCTCGCATGCAAATCCCAAATTTGAAATGGAGCTAGGTGCGCGGGTTTATATTATTTTTTTGGGGGTTTTTTTGGGGATTTTTTGGGATTTTTTTAGGATTTTTTTGGGATTTTTTTAGGATTTTTTGGGGATTTTTTTAGGATTTTTTGGGGATTTTTTTAGGATTTTTTGGGGATTTTTTTAGGATTTTTTTAGGATTTTTTAGGGATTTTTAAAGGATTTTTTTGGGATTTTTTTAGGATTTTTTTTTATTTTTTAGGGATTTTTTTAGGATTTTTTAGGGATTTTTTTAGGATTTTTTTTTATATTTTTAGGATTTTTTTTAATTTTTTAGGATTTTTTGTATTTTTGGGGATTCTTTTTTGATTTTTTGGGGATTTTTTGGGCTTTTTCGGTTTTTTTTTTTTAGGGATTTTTTTAGGATTTTTTGTATTTTTTGGGGATTCTTTTTTTATTTTTTGGGGATTTTTTGGGCTTTTTCGGGTTTTTTTTTTTTAGGGATTTTTTTAGATTTTTTTAGGGGTTTTTAGGGGTTTTTCAAGGTATTTTTGGGGTTTTGGGGGTTTTTTATGGGGGGGTTGGGGTTTTTGGGTTTTGGGGTTTTTGGGTTTTTGGGGTTTTTGGGTTCTGGGGTTTTGGGGTTTTTTTTAGGGTCTAAAAGAAACGTGTTGTTTGAAAAATTTTGGGTAGGGAAAATAAAATTATAGCGGAGGGGATGGGGGGAAAATTAAACGGCGAGGTTTTGAAATAGGTGAGTTTATATTAATAATAAGAATAATAAGAATAAAAATAAAGGCAACAATAAAATTTAGAATAAGAATATTAAAAAAACGGCGAGCGGTGCTTCTTTATATATAATATATATATATATATATTATTCTGTATATAATATATATATATATTTTTAAAAGTTCCCGCCAAGGAGGGGAAAAGCGCGGTGGAAAATAGATATTTAAAAAAAAACAAATTTAAAAAAAAAATAGAAAAAGCGGTGCTCTGTGATGATATATATATATTTATATATATATATTTATTAATATATATATATATATATTTAAAGGTTGCCGCCGAGGATGGGGGAAAAACGCCGGTGGAAAAAGAAGTGTTTTTCAAAAAAGAAAAATAATTATAAAAAGCAGACAGAATTAAAAAAAAAAAGCGTCCGGTGGGGGGGGAAGATATTTATTTTAAAAGCCCCCAGCAAGGAAAGAGCGGTGGAAAAATCGGTGTTAAAAAAGAAACAAACAGGGGGAAAAAATCGAGCGGTGGGGGGAGAAAAAAGTGAGTTTCTTTAAATAAAAAAAAAAAAATTCCCGCCAAGGAAAAATCGGTGTTAAAAAAATAAACAACAACAACAAAAAATGTATTTAAAATAGGAGAAGGTGGGAAAAAAAATCGGTATTAAAAAAAAAAAAACACAAACAACAAAAAAAATATAGATAAAAGCGCGCGGTGGGGAACGCAGATAAATTTTATTTTTCCTCAATTCCCACCCAATAAAAGAAAAAGCGCGGTGGAAAAATGAGGTGTTAAAGCGGCAGACGGGAAAAAAAAGCGCGCGGTGGGGGTGGGGGTGTGTTTAAAAAAAAAAAAAACCTTCTCCACCCCACCCCCACAGCCAAAAAAAAAAAAAAAAAAAAAAAAAATAAAAAAGGAAAAAGGGAGGTGGGAAATGAAAATGTGAAGGAAAAAAAAAAACCAAATAAAAATTAAAAAGCGCGCGGTGGGGGGGAATGTGTGGATTTAAAATTAAAAATATTCCCCCCCCCCCCCCCCCCGAAAAAAGAAATAAACGAGGAAAAAAAGAAATAAAGTATTAAAAGAAATAATTAAAAAAGCGCGGAGGGAAAATGTAGAGATTAAAAAAAATAACCAAACCCTCCCCCCCAAAAAAAAAGATAAAATAAAGAAGCGCGGTGGGAAAATTTGTATTGAAAGAAAAAATTTTAAAAAAGGTGGAAAAAAAAATATATTTAAAAAAAAAAAAGCGGCGGCGGGGAAAGGGTTAAAAGTGGCGAGGGGAAAAGAGATTTAATTGAGAAAAAATTCAGGTTTGGTTCTGAGGAAAAATGAGGCGGATTCCCCCCAAAAAAAAGAAGAAATTCACCGGTGAGGAAGGCGGGGAGGGGAAATCGGGGTTAACTCTTGAAAAAATGCGGGAGAAGTGTGGCAAAAAAAAAAAGAAAAAAAATCCAAATCCGGTTTAACTCCGCAAAAAAAATCCCGGTTTGGTTTTAAAGCAGCCCCGCTTTAATCCCAGCACCGAAATAAAAAATAAAAGGTTTTAGTTGTGAAGGAAACACCGCTCTGATTCCCAAAAAAAAAACCAACAACAACAATTAAAAAAAAAAAAAAAAAAAGATCCGGTTTGATGCTGAGGAAAGCACGGTGAGATTAAAAAAAAAATAATAATAATAATAATTAAAAAAAAAAAGGCTTTAATTCTCCAAAAAAAGGTTTAATCCTGGAGGAAAATCAAAAAAATAAGCGCCGCTTTAACTCTGAAACGCTGTTTGAAAAAAGAGAAAGCTTCAAATTCCCCCAAAAATATAAAAAAACCAAGAAGAAATAAAAAACAACCCGAGCAAAGCGAGGTTTGTCCCTCTGACCGCTGAAGTCCTGCGCTCTTTTTTTTTGTTGTTGTTGTTGTTGTTATTAAGAGTGGATTTTTTTTTCCTTTTTTCCCCTTTTTTTTTTTTTTGGGTTTTTTTTTTTGTTAAAAAAAAGCGATTTTTGGTGCTTGTTGCAGTTGGGCTCCCGCCGCCGCCGCTGTTGTTGTTGTTGGGGTTTTTTTGTGTTTAACCGCGCTCCTCTCTCGCTGCTCTTGACTCCTCTGCGGAGCTCGAGCTCTCCCTCCCTCCCTCTCTCTCCCTCTCTCGATTTCTCCTGGAACTCCGCTCCTTCCCTTTAACACCGCAGGCAAATTCCTCAAAATCCCGCCGGTGTGGCTGCTCGGGGTTTTTTTTTTTCTCTCCTTTTTTTTTTTTTCTCTCCTTTTTTTTTCTCTCCTTTTTTTTTCCTTTCCTTTTTTTTTCTCTCCTTTTTTTTCCTTTCCTTTTTTTTTCTCCTCTTTTTTTTTCCTTTCCTTTTTTTTTTTCCTCCTTTTTTTTCCTCTCTCCTTTTTTCCCCTCTTCTTTTTTTTTTCCTCTCCTTTCTTTCTCGCTCTTCTTTATTTTTTTTTTCTCTCTTCTTTTTTTTTTCCCCCTCTCTTTTATTTCCCTTCCTTCTTTCCCCCCCTTCTTTTTATTCCCTTTTTTCTCTTCTTTTTCTTCCCCTTCTTTTCTCCCTCTTCTTATTTTTCCCTTCTTTTCTCCCCTTCTTTTTTCTCCTTTTTCCCCTCTTTTTTCTCCTTTTTCCCCTCTTTTTTCTCCTTTTTCCCCTCTTTTTTCTCCTTTTTCCCTTCTGATTTCTCCTTTTTTCTCTCTTTTTTCTCCTTTTTCTCCTCTTTTTTCCCTTTCTTTTCTTCCCTTTTCTCTCTTCTCTTTTTTCCCTTCTTTTTTCTCCCCTTCTTCTTTTCCCTCCTTTTATGTCTTCTTTTTTTCCCCTCTTTAATTCCTCCTCCCTTTTCCCCCTCCTTTTATTCCTCCTCTTTTTTTTACTCTTTTCCCCTCATTTTTTCTCTCCTCTTTTTATTCCTCCCCTCTTCTTTTCCCTCCTTTTCTCCTCTTTTTATTTTCCCCCTTTTCCCCCTCTCTTTTCCTCCCCTTTTTCCCTTTTTTCCCCCCAAATCCTCTCCCCGAATTTCACCTTTTTTCCAGGGTGGGGGGGGGGGATTTACCAATTTACGACCCCCCCAAAACAAATAAAAAATACAAAATAAAACCCCTAAAACCCAAAGAAAGCCCCAAAAGGGGAGGGGGCTCATGCAGAGCCCAGATCCCAAATCCCCCCTTTTCCCTCCCCGAGGTGACCCCGGGTAACCTCGGCAGGTAAAACCCAGCCCGGGACCCCCCAAAAACCCCAAAAACAACCCCAAAAACCCCAAAATCCCCCCCAAAAAACCCAACCCCCCCAAAAAAAAACCCCAAAATTCCGTTTTTTTGTTGTTGTCATTGTTGGGGGGGTCCCACCTGGAGAGGGGAGGGGGCTCACCCCACATTTCCTCTTTTAATTCCTTTTATTTTGGCCTTTCCCCCCCTTATTTTTCCTCCTTTTTTTTTTTTGCTTTTCCCCACCTTTTATCCCACCTTATTTTCCCTTTTTTCTCCTTTTTTCCCCCCTTTTCTGTTCCCTTTTATTTTCCTTCCATTTTCCTCTCATTTCCTTCTCCCCCTTCCCCCTTTCCCCCCCTTTTCTTTCCCCTTTCCCCCCCTTATTCCCCTTTTCCCCAATTTCATCCTTTTCTCCCCCAATTTTCTCCCCTTTCCCCCCCTTTTC
>NW_005087726.1:253128-270627 GCF_000331425.1 Pseudopodoces humilis | reverse complement strand
CTTTCCCTTTTTCTCCTTTTTTTTTCCCCATCCTCAGATCACCCCATAAACTTTGATTTTTTTTTTTAATTATTTTTTAACCCTTTTTTATTATTTTTTTTTCCTTCCCCCCCCCCTCCCCGTTTTTTTCCTCTATTCGCATTAAATATTTTATTTTATGGATGGCGTCGCTTTCCCTGGAACTGCACAAACCCTGAATTCACAGACACTGATACCAAACCCTTTTATTTATATTTATAATTTTTTTTTTTGTTGCTTTTTTCACCGTTTTTATTATACAATAGGCAGGCTACGCTAGGATTTGGGGGAAAAAAAAAAACAAAAAAAAATAACTTTGGGATGCATTTATTTCCCTCCTAAACATAAAAACCACACCTGGGGGAAAAGTCCTTCTGCTTTGTGCTGCGCGGAAATAACTTAAATATTCGGTCAGGGCGGGATTTTGGGGTTTTTTTTGCGTTTTTAGCCACCGTCTCCACCTTTTATTTCCCCTCCGAGGAAGCGCGGGGGGAGCAAAAATCCCCTCAGAGCGCAAAAACCACTCCAGGTCCCTTTTTTTGTTTTATTTTCCGACCTTTTCGGCGTTTTTCGGTTTTTGCGGGCGCGCGGGGATAAAATAAAAGCGGTCAGGCCCTGAAGATAAAATAATAAACTAATAAAATAATAAAATAAAATTAAAAAATAATAAAATAAAATACTAGAATAAAATAATAGAATAAAATAATGATGGGAGAAAACGGTGGAAGAAAATGATGAAAGAGAACGGCGAAAGAAAATGGTGAAACAAAATAATGAGGGGACTCGGTGAAATAAAATTTAAAGGAAAAAAACAATAAAAAATTAGATATAGAGTAAAAAAGTGGTGAAATGAAATGAAAAATAAAACGGGAAATAAAATAAAAGGAAAATAAAAAATAAAACGGAAAAGGAAATAGAGCAGAATGATAAAATGAAATGAGAAATGAAAGGAGAAATGAAAGAAAAATGAAAGAAAAATGAAAGAGAAATGAAATAAAAATGAAATAAAAAATGAAAGAAAAAATTAAGTAAAAAAGGAAGTAAATAATAAAGTAAAAAATGAAAGAAAAAATAAAATAAAGATGAAGTCAAAATGAAATATATAATAAAGGGAAAATGAAAGAAAAAATGAAAGAAAAAATTAAAGAAATTAAAGAAAAAATGTAAGAAAAAATTAAAGAAATGAAAGAAGAAATGAAAGAAAAAATGAAAGACAAAAATGAAAGAAGAAATGAAAGAAAAAATGAAAGACAAAAATGAAAGAAGAAATGAAAGAAAAATGAAAGAAAAATGAAAGAAAAAATGAAAGAAGAAATGAAATTAAAAATAGAATTAAAGTAAAATAAAAATAAAATAAAAATAAAATAAAAATAAAAAATAAAAAATAAAATAATAAAATAAAAAATAAAAATAAAATAAAAATAAAAAATAAAATAAAAATAAAATAAAAAATAAAATTAAAATAAAATTAAAAATAAAATTAAAAATAAAGAAAAATTATAAAACACACCAATAAAATAAAGTAATAAAATAAAATAATAAAACAAAACGATAAAATAAAATAACAAAATAAAACGCTAGACTAAAACAACCAACTAAAACAATAAAACAACAATAAAACACGGATTAAACAGCAAAAAAACCCCAAAAAAACGCCAGAAAAAGGGGGAGAAGCCGTGCGCGCTCAGCTGAAGCTGAAGTTGGAGGTGAGTTCGCGGATCCGGTTCTCCCGGTTCATCTTCTTGAGCTTCATGCGGCGGTTCTGGAACCAGATCTTGACCTGGCGGTCGGTGAGCGCGATGCTGCGGCTGATCTCCAGGCGGCGCTCGCGGGTCAGGTACATGTTGAACAGAAACTCCTTCTCCAGCTCCAGCGTCTGGTGCTTGGTGTAGGGACAGCGCTTCTTCCTCCCGGAGCGAGCGCTCAGCCACGTCCCGCCCGCGCCCTCCGCCTTGGGCTGCTCTGCCAAAGACAACAGCCCGGCCCCGAAAGGGTCAAACGGGGGTTTGGAACCCGAAATTGGCTAAAATCGGGGGTTTTGGAACCCAAAATTGGGTTAAACCGGTGGTTTCGGCTGTCAGCCACGTCTCGCCCGCGCCCTCCGCCTTGGGCTGCTCTGCCAAAGACAACAGCCCGGCCCCGAAAGGGTCAAACGGGGGTTTGGAACCCGAAATTGGCTAAAATCGGGGGTTTTGGAACCCAAAATTGGGTTAAACCGGTGGTTTCGGCTGTCAGCCACGTCTCGCCCGCGCCCTCCGCCTTGGGCTGCTCTGCCAAAGACAACAGCCCGGCCCCGAAAGGGTCAAACGGGGGTTTGGAACCCGAAATTGGCTAAAATCGGGGCTTTTGGAACCCAAAATTGGGTCAAACCGGTGGTTTCGGCTGTCAGCCACGTCTCGTCCGCGCCCTCCGCCTTGGGCTGCTCTGCCAAAGACAACAGCCCGGCCCTGGAACCGTCAAATCGGGGCTTTTGGAACCAGATTCGGGTTCAAAATGGGCTTTTGGAACCCGAAATTGGCTAAAATCGGGGTTTTCTGCAGAGAAATCAGCGCTCAGCCACGTCCCGTCCGCGCCCTCCGCCTTGGGCTGCTCTGCCAAAGACAACAGCCCGGCCCCGAAAGGGTCAAACGGGGGTTTGGAACCCGAAATTGGGTGAAATCGGGGGGTTCGGAACCCGAAATTGCGTTAATTCGGGGTTTTCTGCAGAGAAATCAGCCTTCTGACATTTCCCCCCTCCCTCGCCCTCCTCCTTGTCCTCTGCCAAAAACAGCAGCCCGGCCCCGAAAGGGTCAAATCGGGGGGTTCGGTACCAGATTCGGGTTAAAAATGGGCTTTTGGAACCCGAAATTGCCTAAAATCGAGGTTTACTGCAGAGAAATCAGCCTTCAGACACTTCTCCCCCCCCCCGTGCCCTCAGCCTTGGCCTCCTCTGCCAAAAACAACAGCCCGGTCAGGCCAGGCTGGTCCCGAACCAAAATCGGGGTGAAAAGGGGGTTTGGAACCCAAAATTGGGTCAAATCGGGGCTTTTGGAACCCCAAATCGGCCCGGCCTGGGGGCTCCGCGCAAAAATCGGGGCAAAAAGGGGCGTTTTGGGACCCAAAGTCGGGTTAAATCAGGGGTTCGGAACCCAAAATTGGGTAAAATCGAGGGTTCGGAACCCAAAATTGGGTTAAATCGGGGGTTCGGAACCCAAAATTGGGTTAAATCGGGGGTGGGAGCCCAAATCGGGTTAAATGGGGGGGTCGGAACAAAAATCGGCCCGGCCGTGGAGGCTCCGTGCCCATAGAGGGTTAAAAGGGGGTTTTAGAAGCAAAATCGGGTTAAACTGGGGGTTTCTGAACCAAAATCGGGTTAAGGGGGGGTTTCTGCACCAAAATCGGGCTGAATGCGGCGTTTCTGCACCAAAATCCTCCTAAATCAGGCTTTTTCCTCACCGAAATCCGCCCAAATGCGGCATTTTCCGCACCAAAACCCACCCAAGTCCAGCTTTTTCCGTACCGAAATTGGTTTAAAATGCGGCTTTTCCGCACCCAAATCCGTTTAATTATCTTTTTTTCTGCACCAAAATCGGGTTAAAAAGGGATTTTTCCGCACCAAAATCCGCCTAAATGCGGGTTTTTTCCTCACCGAAATGGGGTTAAATAAGGGTTTGTCCGCACGAGAATCGGGTTAAAATAAAGATTTATTCTGCACGAAAATGGATTTTAAATAGTTTGGGGGTTTTTCCGGCCCAAAATCGGGTTTAAATAAAGGTTTATCCGTGTCGAAATGGGGTTTGGAAAATGGAGTTTTCAGGCTTGAAAATAGGGTTGAAATAAAGGTTTATTCGGCACAAAAATCGGGTTTTAATAACGGGGTTTTCGGCCCAAAAATCGGGTTAAAATGGAGCTTTTGTTCAGCACAAATATCGGGTTAAAATAAAGGTTTATTCGTCACGAAAATCGCTTTTAAATAATGGGATTTTCGGCACGAAATGGGATTAAAGGAAATGTTTTCTCGGCCCAAAACAGGGTTTAAATAAAGGCTTCTCCAGCCTGAAAATGGGGTTAAAATAAAGAATTTTTCGGCCCAAAAATGGGGTTTAAATGGAGGGGCTGCGGGATTTTGGAGCCGGAGGTGCTGGGGTTAAAAAAAGAGGCTGGGTTGGGGTGAGGAGATTGGGGAGATAAATCGGATTTTGGGGGGATAAATAGGATTTTTGGGGAGATAAATCGGGGTTTTGGGGGGATAAATCGGATTTTGGGGGGATAAATAGGATTTTTGGGGGGATAAATAGGATTTTTGGGGAGATAAATAGGATTTTTGGGGAGATAAATCGGGGTTTTGGGGAGATAAATCGGATTTTGGGGGAGAGAAATCGGATTTTGGTGGACAAATCAGATTTTGGGAGATAAATTGGGGTTTCGATGAGAAGAATCGAGTTTGAAGGAGAAATATCGGGGTTTTGGGGGAAAGAATTGAGTTTGGAGGAGATAAATCAGTGATTGAGGAGGGAAATGGGGTTTTTGGGGAGAAGCATCGAATTTGGAGGAGATAAATCGGGGTTTGGGGAAGGGAATGGGTTTGGGGGGCGGAAATCAAGATTTCGGGGGAAAGAATCGAGTTTGGAGGAGATAAATTGGGGTTTGGGGAAGAGAAATGTGGGTTTTGGGGAGAGAAATGTCGGTTTTGAGAAGAGTCGAGTTTGGAGGGGATAAATCGAGGTTTGGGGAGGGAAATGGGGGTTTTGAGGGGGGGAAATCAGGCTTTTTGGGGGGAAGAATCGAGTTTGGAGGAGATAAACCGGGGTTTGGGGACATAAATCGGGGTTTGGGGAGGGAAATAAAAGGGATTTCATGGAATAAATCTTAAATAAATCCGAAGGCGCCTCCACCGCGTGGAACCCGCAAAGGTCGCGGGGTGAAGATCCCCTGCCTCCCCCACGGCAATTAAACTCCGCTAATTAAAAGTTCCCCGCGGTCAGGGGTGGATTTTGGGGTTCCCCGCAGCCCTGGGGGCTCCCCCGGCTCACCCCCAAAACCCCGGAGCCTTTCTGGGCGCTGCCGGGGCAGATTTTGGGGTGGAATAAATCCATTTTCGCAGCCTTTCCCTGAGCTGCGGGGGCACGAATTGGGGGAATCGGGAGGAATTTCGGGCAAGGCGCCCGCGGTTCACACGTCCCTAAATAAACAGCGGCGGATCCTTGAATTTGGTCATGAGGAGGAAAAATCCGGCCGGGATCCGAGCCTCAATCCCGGGGAAAACCCGAGAGAATCGCAGCAAATCCTCGGCCCCGCGTTTGGGGCAATTCCGGGAAAATTCGGGGTCGGCCCCAGAACCTCGGGGGGGTCCCCGCTCCCAAAGGCTGAAATTCCTCCAGAAAAGGAGTTTTTAATTAAGAAAACACCGAAGTTGGGGCTCGACAGGAACGAAAAGCGCACCTTGGAGAGGTTTCCAGGAGCGCAAAACACCCGAATCCGCCCCAAATCGCCTCGAACCCAAATTTCACCAACAACGACCCCAAAAAAATCTCCGAAATCCGCTCAGCCCCAAATCCAAGTCCCGAGCCCATGAAACCCTTTTTATTTATTTCCATTTCAATTCTTTCCTCCCACAGCGCAGATCCAGCCCAAAATAACCTTTTTTTGGGGGGGAGTTTCTCCCACCAAAACCTCTCCCGGCGCGGGCATTTTGGGGCAGATTCGCGGCGTTTTGATAACCTTGACTTTGCTTTTTTCCCCTTTGTTTTGGTTTGGGGTTTGTTGTTTTTTTTTTTTTTTTTGGTGGAATCGCAGCTCAACCCTCAGATTAAAACAAAAATAAATCGTTTTCCCCTCCCGATTCCCCAAACCAAAAGAGGGAATTATTCAACAAAATAAAGAGCGGGGCGAAAAGAAAATTTCTGATTTTTGCTCCCCCCCAAGGCCGGTTTTGGTGGAGAGGTTTTGTTGGGGCCAGGATTTTTTGGGGGTGTCCACGGAGCCGGAATTTTGGGATGTTTTAATCCCCACAGCACAGGCAAAGCCAGGCTTAGATCCGAGCGGGATTTTTCCTGAGCGTTTTTGGGGTTTTTTTCCCCCAGAAAATCCAATCCCGTCATTCCCGCTGGCCGAATCCGCCTCTGGATTTCCCCGGTTCGGGGTTAAAAGGGGAATAAACCCCGAATATCCCAAATTTTCAGGCTCTCCAGCGAGAATCCAACAGCTTTCGAGAATCCAACAGCTTTCCGTGCGAGCCTCGCCTCGGGAAAATCCCAAACCCAAAACATCTGCTCGGCACAACTGAAACATTTTTTTGCCTCCGCAAACGAGACCTCGATCCGGCAGGAACAAAACAAATTAAAGTTAAATGGAAAAAAGCTTTTTCCTCTCCCGGAGCCTCTTCCCAGCCCTGGAAGGAGCCGCAATTCCCGCCCGGAGCTGCGGATTCCGCTCCGCGCCTTTGCATTTCCATGATTTTCATGATTTTCATGATTTTCATGATTTTCATGATTTTAATTTGAATCCTTCTCTCCTTTTTTCTTTTTTTCTACTTTTTCCTTTGGTTTTGGTTTGGTTTTGACCCCGAGCCAAGGCCAGAGGAAACCAATTCCCGCCCCGCGCGCTGAAACCAAGAATCCCCCTCAAAAAAAAAGGGGCGAAAATCGGGGTTCGCCCCTCGGGGAAACCACAACGAGCGCCCCCCGAGAGCCCCCCCGAGCCCGGAGCCCCCCAAATCTCCGCGATTCCAAAGCGAACTCTCCACAAACTCCGATTTTCCAGCCTTTTTCTGGCACCAAACGCGGATTTTCCTCTGCATCCCCCGCGCTCTTTCCAGCCCCGACGCGCAAAAGCCACATTTTCAATCGCCACCATCGGGGTTTATTTTCCCCTCCCGAAGCGATTGTTTTAGCCCCGATTTCTGCGGGAGAAGGCGGCGGGGCACGGAGCATCCCCCGGTGAAATTTAACCTCTCCAGCCCCGGAACGGAGGGACCCGGGCGGATCCTCGCCTACCTTTGGCCTCGCTGTCCGAGTTATCCGTGCTGCCGGTGTCGGTGCTTTTACCCAGCTCCTTCTCCGCCTCGCCCGCGCTCGCTTTCGTTTTTTCCCTTTTGATTTCCCCCTGCGGCGGCTGCGGCCGCTCCGCGCCGGCGTTTTCGGGGGGATTCGGCCGGAATTGCGGCGAGCCCCGCTCGGGGGGAGGCGGCGGCGGCGGGGCCGCTTCCAGCTGCTCGCTGCGGGCCGGGAACGGCGCCGGGAACTCCTCGGGGCTTTTCTCCAGCGAGGGGAAGCGATAATAACCGGGCACGGGCAGCTCGGGCCCGCAGGGCTCGGGGAACAGCGCGGCCTCGGGCGGCTCCTTGCGCCGCTTCTCCGCCGCGAACAGGCAGCAGCCGCTCTCCTCCTTGACGGCCGGGAAGGAGCAGCTGGGCCGGGCTTGCTCCAGCCGGAACGCGCTCTTGGGCTCGGCCCACGAGTCCAGCTGGGCCAGGTAGGACGGGAAGGAGCCCAGCGAGGCCTCGTCGCGCTTCGGGAGGGCCCCGCAGCTCCGCAGGGCCCCGAAGTCTCCGGGCGGGCCGAAGAGCCCCGGGCCGGACGGGAAATTGTCGGCGCGGCCCAGGGGCTCCATCAGGAAGGCGTTGGGAGCCGCGCTGTTGGGACATGACATTTTCCTCGGGAGCGCTTGGCGGGAGGAATACTCCAGCCAGGGGCTGACATCTTTTTTTTAGCGAGGGGGGGAAGGAGGAGAGAGAGAGAGAGAGAGAGAGAGAGGGAGAGGGAGAGGGAAAAAAAAAAAAAAAATTAAAAAAAAAAAAAATGGAGCCCCGTAATTACCCACGCCTCGCTTTTCACCCCCCTCAACCCCCGCCTCTTTTATTTTTTTTTTTTTTTCAAAATTTTTTTTTTTATTTTTCCCTTTTTTTTTTTTTTTCCTCCTTTTTTCTATTTTTTTTCCCCCCTCCATCCTTCACCCCCACGTGATGTTCAGGCCAATGAGGATTGAAAATGGCCTTGATGATTCAGACGGCGGAGACGTCACGGGGGTCAAGTTGTCGCCGCCGGGAGCGGCTCGGTGGAGCAACAGCGACATCTGCCCGCTCCGGGCCGGGACCTTCACGTTGAACAAAGCCCCGAGCCCGCCCCGCTCCTCCGGCCAAAAAAAAACGGGCAAAAAAACTCCATTTCCCAGCCCAAATTCGCCCCCCGGGTGCGTTTTTATTGCGGTGATAAACGCGGGGGGGGGGGGGCGTTAAAAAAAAAATTGTGTCTTTCCTTTTTTTATTTTTTTTCTTTTATTTTTTTTCCTTTTTTTTTATTTTGGTGTTTTGGGGTTTTTCCCCCTTAGTTCTCTCTCCCGCGCTCCGCTGAAAAAATCCGCTTTTTGTGGCCTTAATTAAGTGGGGTTTAATTATTCTTCCTCTTCCTCTTTCCCCTTCCTCCCTCGGCCGCTCCTTCCTCCTCCTCCTCCTCCTCCCGATCCCTCTCGGGGCTCGGAGCCGCCGCATTTTGATTTTTTTATCCCGAATTTTCGGGCTCTGGAGGGGCCGCGGGGGCTTCGGGAGCCGCGCTCGGTTTTTTCCCTTTCGGAGAAAAAAACGGGGCGGGGGCCGGGGCAGAGAAATTTGGGGAATTTTCCCAAAATCTTCCCCGAGCCGGACTCCTCCCGCAGCCCTCGGAGCAGGTCGGATTCTCACCCAGAGAGAGAAATCCCGGTTTTGTTTGGTTTTCCTGTTTTTGTTGCGTCTTTTGGGTTTATTTTTAAATTCCGGGTGGTTTTTTTTAACCCGCGGCTTCGCCTCCCCTTCCCCTGCCCCAGCAGCTTTTTTTAATTATCCGCTCTCATTCCCGAACTCTCTGGAATTTGTGGGATAAAACGGAGTCGGGGGGAAGGGGGATAAAAATCCCGGTGGAGAAAAGGAGAAAAAAAAGCTGGGATTTGGGCAAAAATGAAGAATTTGGAGGGCGCTGCGCTGGTTCCGCTCCCGCTTTTTCTCCGGGAATTCTCCGCTCCAGCCCAAACCACGCTGGGGAAAAAAAAAAATTCAATTTAAAGCGAAACTCTCCGGATTCGGGCGGATTTTAATTTAATTTAATTTTCATTCTTTCCCCTGTATTTTTTAAATTGAATTTCCATTATTTTCCCTCGGAGAATTAAGGGCTAAAGTTACTTTTTTTTTTTCCTCCCCGAATTTTTTCCTCTCTCCTCTTTTCCCGCAGCTCGATTCCCATCGAGGGCTCCTCAAATTGGGAATTTTTGGGGGAATTTTAAATCTCCCAGCGAAAATTTGATGCTCAAAACCGCCGGAATTGGAGGTTTTTTTCGCCGTCGCCTCCGACTTTATTTCCTTTTTTTTTCGCGCCGGAATTGGGATCGAGGGGGTTTTTCCACAATTTGGGGATTGGGACAATGGGGGATAAATGGGGGAAAAAATGGGAAATTGGGCGGGAATTTCAAGATCATTGTGGGGGAGAAAGAGCCGGGTTCAGAGTCACCTTCAAGGGAAACAGAAAGAAAAAGTTCATTAAAAAAAACAAAAAACAACAAAATCAACAACAAAAAGCGGGGAAGAACGGGAAAAAGAGGGGGAAAAGAATAAAAAAATAAAGAAAAGACAAAGGAGGGGAGGGAAAGAAATGGAGGGAAAGAAAAAAAGGGAAAAAATCGCGGGGAAAGGGGAAAAAAAAAAAAACCCGAAAAGTGGAACTTGACCGTTTGGGGCGATTTGTGACGGATCAGGGCAAAGCCTTGATTTGAGACATTCCCACGTCTCCAGAGCTCCTTTCCCAAAGATTCGCCCGAGTTTTCCCAAGGATTTCCCAGAGCGGGGCTGTGAAATCCCCCCGAGCCCCGAAACCGGAGAAATTCCCGATTTTCAGGCCTAAAAGCGCCGATCCCGGATCCAGGCGGGCGCGGCTTTCCCGGGATTCCGGCGCCGTTTGGTTCCCTCGGAAAGGGGGAGGAAAAAATAAAAAGGGGGGGAAAAAAAAAAAGCGATTTTATGGCCTCAATTTGTGGGATCCGCGCAGGATTTTGGGAAGGGCTTTGATAGGAATCGTTCGCTTTTATGGGATCCGGGCAGAATTCCGCCTGGGATTTATCAGCGCGGGATAAAAGTTGAGTGTGGGAGCCGAAATTTCCTCATTTATGGGCGGTTTTTGATTTTATTCCGGTTTTTTTCTTCCCCTCATCCAATTTAATTTTATTTTTTTCCCAGGTTTTATTTTTTAATTTCCTTTTTTTTTTTTCCCCCCATTTTATTTTAATTTTTTTCCGCCCCCCACTGGTTTGGTTTTTATTTTGATTTTTTTCCGCCTCGTTTTTGGCAAAATATTCGCGCATTTTGAGGATTTTCCCCGCCTTGTCTGCCTGGACATTAAATTGAATTTTTTTCCCGATTTTTTCGCTCTTTATCCCAGAGTTTTTCCCGATTTTTTCACCCTCTCGTCCCGGTTTGACGGAAATATGAAAAAACCGCCCGGAGCCATTGAAATAATTTGAATTTTCTCCTCCATGCAGGAGAAACTCCCACAAAAAATGGGTGAAAAAATGGGGGGGGAAGTGCTGAAAACCTCATTTTTAATTAAAATTCCGGATTTCCAGGGAATTCTGGGGCGGCTTTTGGCATTTTTGAGCTCCCTGGGTGGAATTTGAAAGGTTTTGAGGCCCCGATCGGAGCCGCGGGGACCGAGAAGTGACGAATAAATAAAAATAAAATCAAATTATTCCTAAATTACGAGCTGGATCTTCCTCGGGATCCCAAATTTATTTCTTTTTTTTTAGGGGGAAAAGGGGAGAGGGAATTGCGGATAAAGTCGCGAATAATTAAAAACTCCGATTAAAAACTCATTAATGAGCGAGAGGAATAAAATTCATCAGCCTCAACGGGACCCCCGTGGGGAAAATCGGGAAAAGGGGAAAAAAGAAAAGGAATTCCCGGGAATTTCAGGGAATTCCGGCCCTTCCCAGCCAGGAATTTTTGGGTTAAAAAAAAAATATCCTGGAAAAAAATGAAGTTTTGGGTTTTTATTTTCCCCTTTCCTCGCGCCCTTGGAGATGCGGGACAATTTTGGGGCCAAAAATTTGGGGAAAAAAAGGAATTTTCCCTTTTCTCACAATTGAAGGGGTTAAGGGACAATTTTTGGGGTCACTTCGGGGGTTTTTGTCCAATAAACCCAGAAAAAATTGGGGATTTTTCCTCTCCTCGCCCTCCTGGAGATGCGGGACGATTTTTGGGGCAGTTTAGGGGTTTTTCTTTGTCCCGCGAACACAAAAATTGGGGATTTTCCCTTCCCGCTGCTCCTTTTGGGTCACTTCAGGACGATTTTGGGCCATTAAAGCCTAAAAAAAATGAGGATTTTTCCCTTCCTTGTCCCCCCGGGGCCACATTTGGGGTCACTTCGGGGATTTTTGGTCCAACAAACCCTAAAAAAAAGCGAATTTCCAGGGAATTTCTCCTTTCCTCGTCCCTTGAAGATCGAGACCCAATTTTGGGTCACTTCAGGTCGATTTTTGGCCGAAAAAGGGAGAATTTGGCTCTTCCTCATCCCGCTGGAGCTGGGGACGCGTTTTTGGGGCAGTTTCGGGCGGTTTTTGTCCAATAAACCCTGGGAAAAAATGGGATTTTCCCTTTCCTCACCCCCTGGGGTGTCCCCGAGGCCGAAAAAGGAGGAATTTCCCCCAAAACAGGGCCGGGACTGGAGCGAGGGGGAGGGAGAGGAGATCCCGCCCCTCATCCCAGGAAAATCCCCAATTCCCAAAGAAAAATCCCGGGAATATTTTCCCTCTCCCCCCTTTTTTTATTCCCCTCCTCATTTATTTAACCCTGAATTATTTCCCCAACATCCTCGGGGTGTTTTTTTCCCCCCGAATTTCCCCGTTTTATTCTCATTTTTTTCACCGCAATCATTAATTTTATTTCCCCCTCCAGGAAGCTTTTGGGTGCCTTTAATAATCCCATTAAACCCGAATTTTCCCCCCGAACTCCCCCTTTTAATTCTGATTTTTTCCCCCTCTCTAGGAAGTTTTTATCGCCTTTAATAACCGCATAAAATCCGCTTTTTTTTCCCCAAAAATCGCCTTTTTTTACCCCGAATTTCCCCCGTTTCGCTCGGATTTTTGATGGCAAAAATCCATTTTTTCCCCTCCTTTCTAGGAAGTCGTTCCGCGCTTTAACGATCACCTTAAATTTGTATTTTTTTTTTTTTTCCCCCAGCGCCGGAAATAATTCTGATTTATGGCCCGGGGGGGAGAACAAAAACAGCGACGCCAAAAAATAAAAAAAAAAAACCCAAAAAAAAACCCTCAACGCCTTTTTTTTTTTTATTTGTTGGCTCAGAAACTGTAAACTCTCAGCACCAGAAATCCATCAAAGTTTACAATCGCTCCTTCCTGCGCCGCCGGGAATCCCAAATCCCGGGAATTATGGAATCATTTTCCAGGGGTTTTATTTCGCCTCCCACCCCGCGCTGATTCCCCCTCAAATCCCCCCAAAAAAACCGGAATTTTGGGGTTTTATTCCCATTTTTAAACCTCGGTTTTGCCTTAAAAAATGAATAAAAATTGGATTTTTGTTTTTTGGATCCGAGGGAGGTGGAGAAATGCGGGCGGGACCTTTGGGAATTGTTGGGAAATTCCGATTATTTGGGGATTTTATCGCGTTTTGTTGCGCCGGGAGGTGACGGAAAATGCGGCTTTTGAAGCCCGGCGAGTCAAAGTTGGGAAAATGATGAAAAATCACAAAATCAAACCAAAAACGAAGGCGAGGAGCGGCCGCTGAAAGGAAAATCTGAGAACAACGAGGTCAAAACCGCGGCTCTGCCTCGGGAATTGGGGGAAAAACTCCAAAAATTCCCATTTTTCCCCGCTCTGGCGACAGGAAAATGAATTTTTTCCGCCTCAAAATCCCCGTTTTTGGGCCAACCCCAACCCGACGTTCCCGAGACGCCAAAAAACCGCTTGGAATGGGGAAAGAAATTCCCAAAAAATGGAATTTTCACACCTTTAGCTCCTGGTTTAAGGTCGCGCGTTATCGGCCGCAATTTAATGGGAATAAATTGAATTTCGGCCTTTTCCAGGCGGGAAAAGAGCGCGAGAAATCCGATTTGAAGGGAATAATTGATTTGTTTAAGATTTGAAGGGGGAAATGGACGTTTTGAAGGGGAAAATTTAAATTTTTTGTAGACTTGAAAGGATCGATTGATTTATTTTAAGATCTGAATGGGAAAACTGACTTTCCGAAGGGGGAAAACTGAATTTTTTGGAAAGGCCCTAAGGGGGAAAATTCACATTTTGAAGGGGAAAACTTGAATTTCCGCTAAGATTCCGAGGGAACAACTCAATATTTCCAGCTTCCAGCGGTCGGATTGAAACTTCGGCTGGAGAGATGAAATTTTTGATATTTTTTTCCAGGTTTTTGCTATTTTTTGGAGATGTTTTGCCGTCCCCGCCGAGGATCCTCCCTCCGTTTCTGCCGCTCGCAGCCGGTTTCCATCAGGGCCGGGCTCGGGAGCAGCAGCCGCGGGGTTTTGGTGTCAAAACGCGGCCGGGAGGCGCCTCCGGAGGGGGAAAAATTCCGATTTTCCGCCTTTCCCCGCAGCCCCCGCTCCTTTTCTCCGCTTTAATTTCATTTTTGGGGTTTTTTTTCCCGTCCCCAAAATCGCTGTTTTTTGCCGGGATTTGCCGGCCGAGGCTCCCGGGAGGATTCCGGCCGCATTCCCGTGGTTTTTGTGGAATTTTCTCGCTCCCATCTGCGGAGCAGCCGCGGCTCCGCCGCCGCCATTTTGGGGCAAAACCCGCGGAAATTCCCATTTTTCACCCCCTCGGGAATCCCGGATTTCCCCCAAAAGCGCCTCCGTTTCCTCTCCCCAAATCTGCAATTTCATTTTGATTTTTTTTTGCTTTTTTCTTTTGCAATTTGGGGCTCTAATCTGATTTTTTTGGGGGTGCATTTTTATTTTTACGGCGCTGTTTTGGTTTTTTTTTTCCTATTTTTATTCTCTTCTTTATTCTTTTTTTATTTTTATTTTATTCTTTTTTATTCTTCTTTTTATTCTCTTTTTATTCTCGCCAATTCGGGGGCGATTTCTTTGCCCATTTATTTCTCTATTTATTTATTATTTCTCAATTTAATTTGTTTATTGAATTCTCTAATAATTTATTAATTTCGCGCGGGTTATTTATTTCTTTATATAATTTATATATATATATATATAATTTATTTTATTTATTTATATAATTCTCCAATTATTTATATATTTATTAATGTATTTATATATTGATCTCCATATATTGATCTCCATATATTGATCTCCATATATTTATTTACGTATTTATTTTTTTTAATATTTATTTTCTACTTCTATTTTCTATTTCTATTTCTCGATTTGTTTATTTGTACATTTATTTATACAATAATAAATTGTTTTCTCTCTCTGCTTTATTTACAGATTTTATTTTCTGTTAATTATCTCTTTATTAATTAATTACCCAACTCCTCCTCTTTCTCCCCGCGGTTTTCTCCAATTTTGGGGCTTCTTTGTGCATTTTTAACGGGAAGGGGGAGCGCCCTAAAAACTGAATTTTTAACTTCATTTCGCCCCAAATCCCTGATTTTCTTCCCCAAAAATAATCCCCTCCCTCCTTTCCCTCCCCCCCTGTTTTCCCCTCTGGATTCCCGATATTCCAGTGGGAATTCTCCAGGAAATCCCAATTTCTGCGCAATTTCCCCCAAATCCTGCAGCCGCCTTCCCATTCCCAAAATTCGCTCCCAGCTCCCCAAAATCCGGGAATTCCCGCAGGGATCCTCCCGGCCCGCCGGCCAAAAAAAGACATTTTTCCCAAAAAATGCCATTATTTTCCAGAAAAATCCTTTTTTTTCCCCAGAAAAATCAATTTTTTCCCAGAAAAATCCATTTTTTCCCCAGAAAAATCCAATTTTTTCCCAGAAAAATCCATTTTTTTCCCCAAACCCGCGGATTTTTCCCCCAAAAAAAGCGGTTTTCCCCCTCCCTGCCCTGGCCGATCCCAGCTCTGCCGGGAGCTGCGGGAATGCTCCGAAATTTGGGAATTCTTTCCTTACAGATAAATAAATAGACAGATAAATGAATTTATAAACATATAAATGAATAGGTAAAATAAAAATACGTAAAAATAAAATATATAAAATAAATATATAAAATAAAATTAAATTAAAATAAAATAAAATAAAATAAAATAAAATAAAATAAAATAAAATAAAATAAAATAAAGTGAAATAAAATAAAGTGAAATAAAATAGAATAAAATAAAATAAGATATTAAATAAAATAAAATAAAATAATAAATAAAATAAAATAAAATAAATTAAAATAAATTAAAATAAAATAAAATAAAATTATAAAAAAATTAAAATAAAATAAAATAAAATAAAATAAAATTAAATAAAATAAAATAAAATAAAATAAAATAACCCGCCCGGAATTAAAGAAATCATAATAATAATAATAATAATAATAAAATACTGGAAGCCGCTAAAATGGGGAGAAATGGGATGAGGGAGAAGCTCCCGGGGGATTTGGGGTGAGAAAAGGCGGAATTGGGGTCGGGGCGGGGCCGAAGGGGTTAAAGGTGACCTTGACTCGGCTGAAGTTCAAAGACAAAAAATTCCCCAATTTCCTCCCAAAACCGCCGGGATTTGGGGGGAAATCCAAATATTTGGGAATTTTGGGGATTTTATTCCCCATCCCCGTTTTCCCTGTTTTTCCCTCCCGTTTTCCCGGGAATGCAAAACCCCCAAAATGATGAAAATATCAATAAAAAATCAATAAAAATCGGTAAAAATGGGTAAAAATGGATAAAAATGTATAAAAATGAATAAAATTGAATAAAAATGAACCAAATTGGAGCCGGGCCTGGGCTCCGGGAGCGGCGGGAACCGGGAAAGGGCCGGGAAATGGGGAAAAATGGGGGAAAAGTGGGAAAATGGGGAAAAAAAAGGGGAAAAATGAGAAAACAAAAGGAGAAAAATGGGGAGAAAGGAGGGAAAATGAGGAAAAAAGGGGGGAAATGTGAAAAAATGGGAGAAGTGAGAAAAGGAGGAGGAAAAATGGAAGAAAAAGGAGAATAAATGGGAAAAAAGAGGAGAATAAGTAAGATAAAGGAGAAAAAAAGGATGGAAAATGGGAATAAAAGGAGACAAAATGAGGGAAAATGGAGGAAAAATGGGAAGAAAAGGAGAATAATGAGAAAAAGGGAGAATAAATTTTTAAAATGAGAATAAACGAGGAAAATAAAGGAGAAAATGGAGAAAAAATGGAGGAAAAATGAGGAAAATTGAGGAAAATGGGGAAAAAATGGGGAAAAAATGGGGAAAAAATGGGGAAAAATGGGGAAAAAATGGGGAAAAAATGGGGAAAAAATGGAAATAAAAGGGAAAATTGGGGGAAAAAATGGAAATAAAGGGAAAAAATGGGGGAAAAAAATGGTCTGAAGGAGAGCAGGGAGCCAAGGCCACGGCGGGCGAGGTTTAGTGCGGAAGCGGTAATTGCCAAAATTCAGATTTTAGTGCCTCAAAGCCTTTATGGGCTTGTCTAGACTGGGGCCTTTGTCCCGCGGCTTTCCGGGCTTTTAACCCCAAAATTCACCGCGAAACGCTCGGGAAAAACGGGATTGGGGGATTTGGGGGATTTGGGGGATTTCGGGGATTTGGGGGTTTTATTTGGCTTTATTTTGGGTTGGGGTTTTTAATTTTTTAGGGGTTTTTTTAGGTTTTATTTTGGGTTTTTTTGTGATTTTTTTTTGTTTTTTGTTTTCTTTTTTCACGCCTTTATTTGGCTTTTTAAGGTTATTTTGGGTTTTTTAAAAAATATTTATTGTTTTGCTTTTTATGCTTTATTTTTTTGCCTTTTTTTCTCCCGTTTTTGCTTTATTTTGGCTTTCAAAAAAAACCCATTTTTGCTTTTCTTACCTTTTTCTTCCTCTATTTCCCTTTTTTCTGCTCTTCATTTCTTCACCTTTTTTTGACCTTTTAAAAAATTTGTTTTTACTGTTTCGGGCTTTATTTTGCTCATTTCGGGCGGGTTTTTTTCCCACCCCCCAGGCCCCGAATCCGCCCCTGATCTTCGGCTTTTATTTTCATTTTCCCCTTCCAAAAATGGGCTGAAAAATGGAGATTTTTGCAGGTTTTGGGCCTGGCAGAAGCGGCAAAAAGGGAAAGAGAAATAAAGAGAAATAAAAATAAAGAGAAATAAAAATAAAGAGAAATAAAAATAAAGAGAAATAAAGAGAAATAAACAAAAGCAAAGAGAAATAAAGAGAAAGGAAAAATAGAGAGAAATAAAGAGAAATAAAGAGAAATAGAGGAAAAATAAAGAGAAATAAAGAGAAATTGAGGAAAAATAAAGAGAAATAAAGAGAAATAGAGGAAAAATAAAGAGAAATAAAGAGAAATAAAGAGAAATAAAGAGAAATAAAGAGAAATAAAGAGAAATAAAGAGAAATAAAGAGAAATAGAGGAAAAATAAAGAGAAATAAAGAGAAATA
>NW_005087726.1:231334-246557 GCF_000331425.1 Pseudopodoces humilis | reverse complement strand
AAAAAAAAAAAAAAAGCGGAGATTTTTTGGGGAGAGGCGAGGATGACGCGGGCTCGGTTCAGTCGCTGCCGCTCCCCACGTGATCCCAAAGTAGGAATTGGCATTTCCCGGCCGGGAGCGCCGGAGCAGCGGGGCCGCATTTAGGTAAGAGAGAGCCCCGGAGCCTCCCGGCATCGCCTCGGCTCCGCCACGGCCGCCAAAAAAAACCGGCAGCGCAATTTGGGGGGAAATCGGGAATTTCTGAGCCTCCCTCGTGTCGCTCCCACAGCAGCACAAGCACAGAGCCCGCCCGCGGAACTCGGGGCTTTTTCCTCCTTTTCCCTCCTCTCTCGCTCTTCTTTCCCCTCTCTCCTCCTCTCTTCTCCCATTTCTTTCTTATTTTAATCCGTTTTTCCCCCTTTTTTGCTCTTTTGGGGTTTTTTTCCCCTCTCTCCTCCCCTCTTCTCGCTCTTGTTCTTCCCTTTTTTTTAATTTTTTTTTTCTCTTTATCCCCTTCTTGTTCTTTTGGGGTTTTTCCCCTCTCTCCTCCTCTCTTCTCGCATTTTTTTCTAATTTTTTTTTCTCGCTTTGCCCCCTTTTTGCTCTTTTGGGTTTTTTCCCCTCTCCTCTCCCCTCTTCTTGCTCTTTTTCACCCAATTCTTATTTTCCTTATTTTTTTCCCTTTCTCGCTCTTTTCCCCCACTTTTTTCTTTCCCCTTCCCCCTTTTTGCTCCACTTTTTCTCTCTCTTGCTCTTTTACTTTTTCTTCCCTTTTTCCCTTCTTTTTCTTCTCTCTCCCCCTCTTCTTGCTCATTTTTTCCCTTTCTTCCCCTTTTTCCCCTTCCCCCTCCTCGCTCCTTTTTTATTCTTTCCCTCATTTCTTGATCTTTCCCTTTTTCTTCCTTTTTTATTTCCTTCCTTCTTTTCTCTCCCATTTCTTTTCCTTCATTTTTATTTTTCCCCTTTCCCTCTCATTTCCCCTTTTTTTTCCCTTTTCCCTTCTTTTCTTTCTCCCCCCTCTTTTATTCCTCCCCCTTTTTTTCCCCTTTTTTCCCCGTTTTTCCCCCATTTCCTTTCCCTCCACCGGGGTTTGGAGCCGAGCTGGAACCCCCAAATTCGCCTTTTCCTCAATATTTTAATTACTCTGATTATTCTAATTTATTATCCCGGCCCTTCCCATCCCTGGAAAAGCTTCAGGCAGCTCCATAAAATCCTCAGGAGTTTCAGGAGGAACTTTTTCTTTCCCCCCAATAAACGGGAATTCAGCGAAATTACAAATCCCTCCCGGCAGGGGGAATTAGCGCTAATTAACAAGCCCCTAACAAACGCTAATTACTCCTTCTCCACGTGATATTTTTTAATTTTTTTTATGGAAAAAACTCCAGCTCGGCAGCGCCGGGTGCTCGCGAACTTTCCCAACTTTAAATCCGGAGCGGGCCCGGGGCTTTTTAATGAACTTTAAAATTAATTTTTCAAACGGATTTGCAGCCGCGTTTTCCAACGGAAATTTAATTTTTATTATTTTTTAATGAATTTTGAGGCGGAACCCGCGATTCGTGCAGGAAAATAAAGGAATCCAATCCCTGCCTGCTCAATATTCCAAACTCCCCCCTTTTTCCCCTGAAATATTTATCCCGGTATTGAATATTTCATGCGCGGGTTTATTGGCAATCGATGGATTCCCGAATTAAAAATAAACACAATTCCGATTAAATTCTGATTAAAGTCGTTTGTCTCGCGCCTGGAATCCTCCCCCATCCCGCTGGAATTGATCCCGAAAAATAAAAACTCCCGGAGATCCGAGCGCTGCTGGAATTGCCCAAAATTCACCAAAAGGAGGCAAAAATTCCCTGCGGGGAAAAGCGCGCCCGGAAAAAGGAGAAATCCTGCGGGATCGGGGCTTTCCCGCAATATCCCGGGAAGAATTTGGGTTAAATCGGGATTTCACCTGCGCCGGGAATTCTGAGCCGGGGAACTTTCCCTGTTCTCATCTCCCGATGGAAAAATCCCCGAGAATTCCGGGTTTTTTTGGGGTTTAATTTTATTTTTTGCGCCCTTTTTTATTTCCAGGATGCCCCTCGGGAATCTTCGCTGTCCGCTCTGGAAAAAAAAAATGGGAATTTTGAACGGAATTGAACCAAAATTGGTGGAATTGGCCACGAATTTATCCCGGGCTGGGAATTGTTTGGAGCGGGATGAGAATTCCCGGGAAAAGCGGGAGAGAAGAGGAGGTTTTAGAGGGGAATTTGTCCCAAATCCAGCAGGAAATTTAAGGGGAAAAAAGGGGGAAAAGGGAAATCTCCGGAGCAGGAAAAGCCTCGGCGGCCGCCGTGGGCTCGCTTCGCTCCCTGGGACGAAAAAAATCCACATAAAATAACAAATCCACCCCAAATAATCGGAATTTCACCCCAAAACCACCCGGATTTCACCCCAAAACAACAAATCCACCCCAGATAATCGGAATTTCACCCCAAAACCACCCGGATTTCACCCCAAAACAACAAATCCACCCCAGATAATCGGAATTTCACCCCAAAACCACCCGGATTTCACCCCAAAACAACAAATCCACCCCAGATAATCGGAATTTCGCCCCCGAATCACCCGAATTTCACCCCCCAAATGACGAATTCACCCCAAAACGGGGGGTCCCGGCTCTCCCCGCTTTAATTCCATTTATTTCGCTCCCGTCCTCGCCGCAGTTGGGATTTTTTTCCAAGGGGGTTGCCGAATTCCTGGGAAAATGCGGGAAAACCGGGAGCAAAGCTCCCCTAATAATAAAATAAATAAAATAAATAAAATAAATAAAATAAATAAAATAAATAAAATAAATAAAATAAATAAAATAAAGGAGGTGGAAAATGAAAATATCCCGGAATTCCGCGGCAGCGCCGGGAAAAAAAAAAGGGGGGGAAAGGGAATTTTTTGTGGGGGAAGGAGGAAAAGCCCGAAATTCCCGAGGCAAAAAAGAAATGAATAAAAATCCAGGGAATTCCAGCAGCGCTCCCCAAACGTTTGGGGAATTTTGCCGGGAAAATTCGGGCGTTTTCCCTGGAATTTTTTGGGGGAATTCTCGGAGTTTGCGCCCTCCTCGCTCGGCGCTTTCCCAGCCGAATAATTCCCATTAATTTGGGGGTTTCCCCACCCTTTTCCTTCGGCTTTGTCCTCCCCATTCCCATAAAATCCCATTTTTTATAAGGGATCGGGGCGGGCTGAAACCACCAACAAAAAATAATCCCGGGAATTGCGGGACCCCTCCCTGAAACATCCCAATAAAAATCGAAATAAAACCCGAAATAAAACCCAATAAAAACCAAATAAAAAAAATCCGCGACTCCGAGAGAGAATCCAGGGATTTTTAATTTTTTTTTTTCCCGGTTTCCCATTCCGTTTGATGATTTTTTTTTTCTTTATTATTTTATTTTTATGGCGTTTTGGGGCAAAACTTTTAATTAAAGTGTCAGCGCCGCTTTAAGCGGGGTTTTTATGGGGCGAGATTAATCCCGAACTCCGAACTAACGATCTTCTGGGATTTTTTATGAGCGCAATTATTATTTTTTTAACCCCCCCAATTCCCCCCTCTGGAGCGTCTCCCTCCAAAACGGGAAAAAACGGCTGAAAAATCCCATTTTTGGGGCATTTTCAGGAAAGTTCTGAGCTCGGGGGGTTCTTTGAGCTCGTCCTGAAAATCCCGGAACCCCAAAAATGCCCAAAACCGCCCCAAAACCCGAGCGAGGCCCTTTGGGGGCGGGGGGGTCTGGGGAGAAAAGGGATTTAAAGCCGAGCCTGAGGCTGGTTTGGGGTTTAAAACCGGGGTTTAAAGGCGAGATTTGGGGTTTAAAGCCGGGTTTTGGGGTTTAAAGAGAGGGTTTTGGGGTTTAATTAGGAGTTTTGGGGTTTAATTTGGGATTTTGGGGTTTAAAGGCGAGATTTGGGGTTTAAAGGCGAGATTTGGGGTTTAAAGCCGCGTTTTGGGGTTTAAAGAGAGGTTTTTGGGGTTAAAAAGAGGTTTTTTTGTTTAAAGGTGGGGTTCTTGGGTTTATGAGAGTTTTGGGGTTTAAAGGCGGATTTTTGGGGTTTATGATTTTTTTGGGGGGTTTTAAAGAGAGGCTTAGGGTTTGAAGCCGGGTTTGGGGGTTTTAAAGGCGGGTTTGGGGTTTAAAGAGGGATTTTTGGGGTTTAAAGAGGGTTTTTTGGGGATTTAAATGCGGGTTTGGGGTTATATGAGGTTTTTGGGGGGGTTTAAAGGCCGGTTTTTGGGGTTTAAAGCGGATTTTTGGGGTTTGTGAGGCTTTTTTGGGGTTTAAAGAGAGGTTTAGGGCTTGAAGCCGGGTTTGGGGGTTTTAAAGGCGGGTTTAGGGTTTAAAGCCGGGCTTAAGGCGGGGATTTGGCCGCTTCCTGCAGGGCCCCAGCACTTGAATTTGACCACCAGAAGTGACCGCCATAAACCGGGAATGGGCCCGGCGGCTCCGATTCCTGAAAAAAAAAAGCGGGGGAAAAAGGAAACCGGGAAGAAAAAACCCCAAAGCAATAAAATTTAAGCACCGGGAGCGCTTTAATCCCGCTTTTCCAGCCCCAAATCCATCCCAGCCTGGAAAAAAGGCAAGGAGAGCTGCGCTTGTGGGAACGGAGGGAATAAAGGACATGGGGGGCTTGGAAAAAGCAGGAAAATTCGGATTTTTGGGGTCGGCTGAAAGCCCTGAGTGGATAAAATGAAATTCCCCCTCCCGGGAGGTTTTTTTCCTCATTTTTTGGGATTTTGCGGCGCCTCAGGGATGGAAAAGGAGGCGGCAGCCGCGAGTTCCTGGTGCCTTTTCCACTGTTAAGGATGGAAATTCCCATTTTTTCCCATTTTCCCGGCTGGGGGTTTCTCCCCAGCACAAAACGAAGGAGAATTTCCCATTTTTTCCCCTTCTCCCCACCCAAAAAGAACTGGAAATTCCCATTTTTCCCAGTTCCCGCAACCGTCTGCTTCTCTCCAGCACAAATCCATGCGAAATTCCCATTTTTTCCTCTTTTCCCATCCAAAATTACCCCGAAATTCCCGATTTTTTTTTCCCCTATCCCAAAATTCCCACCCAAATCCAGCCGGAACCCCCCAAATTCCAACCTCGCTTTTCCCGACAAACGGCGAGCGATTCCCAGATTTTAAAAGCGTTTTTAGCACCTAAAAAACCCCAACCCAAAGATTGGGAATTTGGGGATTTTCAGGGATTTTCAGGGAAGTTCGGGGCCTTTCTCTTCCTAAAAAAATCCCCTGGAAATTCTGGAATTTGGCTCGGGAAACATCCCAAGTTTATTTTGGTTTGGGTTAAGCCTGGACTTGAACTTT
This sequence comes from Pseudopodoces humilis, assembly GCF_000331425.1. Next base: position 241,246 of record NW_005087726.1, on the reverse strand, counting down.
TCCCAATAAATCTTTTTTATTTTCCTTTTGTTTTTTCCTCTTTTATTTTTTTGTTTCTTTTCTCCAATAATATTGATTTTATTTTTTTTTCGCCCTGAGCCGGAGTTAAATAAATAAATTTATTCAACCCAAAATTGGCCTCGAGAAGTTTTTTGTTGGTGTTGGAATAAAGGATTCTTTGTCCTGGATCGTGGGGTGGAGGAAAAACGGGGGGAAACATTAAAAAATGCGATTTAAGGGTGTTTAAAGGACCTAAAACCGTAAAAAAATTATATTTAAGGGAGTTTAAAAGGGGGGAAAATATAAAAAATGGGGTGGAGCGATTTAAACCCCCCAGAAAGGAAGTGAAAATCCAAGAAAAAAGAGATTTGAGCTCAGCTAAAATCTGATTTTAAGCTGAAGTTCGGCGGCTCGGCCGGGATTGGTTTCGCCTCCCGTTTTGGGGGAAAATAAAGCGATTTTAGGGCCTGAAAACGAGCGGCGAGAGGGCGAAAAAAGCGAATTTTTGGACTAATTAATGAAAAAAGGGGATTGAGCATTAAAAATAAAATGAAATAAATTATTTTAAAAAGAAAAGAAATAATAAAAAAATGAAAGAAATAATAAAAGCGCGAAATAAAGGAATTAAAAATGAAATCAACACTAAGAAAACCAAATAAATAATGGGAAAAAAAATAAATATAAATATAAAAGAAAATAAAAATCCCGGAAAACAAAAGAGGGAGAGAAGAGATCCCGGGAATTCTTTGGAATGTTTTGGGAAGCGCCTGGAAAAAAAAACCGGGATCGGCCCCAAATTAAATTCGGCTGCGAGAAGGGAGGAAAAAAAAAAAAAGAAAATAAATCCCAAAGGCTCCGAGGGGCCCGGAGAATTCAAAGGGAAAAGGGAAAAATCCTGGAGCGGCTCCAGGAACCGCGCTCAGATCTCCCGAGCGATTCCATGTGGATCCCATCAGGAGAAAAACCGGGAAGCGCCGCTCGCCCAGCGGGGCCCGGCCTGGGAAATTCGGGATCGGGATCGCCTTTTCCTCTCTTATTCCCACTTTTTCCCCATTTAGTCCCAATTTCCCCCCATTTATTCCCAATTTTCCCCCATTTATTCCAAATTTTCCCCCATTTATTCCCACTTTTTCCACCGTTTTTCATCATTATTCTCATTTTTTCACCGTTTTTTTCTCGTTTTCCAGCCTTTATTCTCTTTCCACCCATTTTTCCACCCTCCATTCCCGCTTTTCCACCCTCCATTCCCACTTTTCCCTTTTCCACCCTTCATTCCCACTTTTCCACCCTCCATTCCCATTTTTCCCGATTTCTCCTCACTTTTCCACCATTTCTCGCCACTATTCCTCACTTTTTTCTCATTTTCGCGCATCCCAGGCCTCGGCAAATCCCAATTCCAGCTCATTCCCGGTTTTTTATTGGCTTTATCCCCCCCCCCTCTCCGGCCGGCTCCGAAATTTTGGGAATTTGGGTCCAATTCCCAGGAAATTGGGCTGGGAATGGAAGAAAGCGAAGCCTCCCCCTCCCCCCAGCCCCGATCCCGCCGCTTTTAACCCCAAAACCCCCAAAGAAACCACGCGAAATCCTTGGAAAATCCCGGCTTTCCTTTATTCTCCAGCGGTTCCTCGGGAATTCTCCGGCAGCGCCGCTAAAATGGGGAAAAAAGCGGAAAAATCGGGAATCGGGGTGGGGAAAATGGAGATTTTTTAACGCGGGACCCCAATTCTGGGCGGAATCGCCCCAAAGTGAAAATCTGGGAATAAAAGCGGGAGTTTCCAGCGCATTCCCGGCGTCCTGAATCCCGAAAATCCTCAGGAAAGAATTCCCAAGGATTCGGCTTTTAATGGCTTTTAGATTTCCGCTATTTTTTCCTTCAATTCTGGGGTTTTCCCCCATTTTTTTCCCGCCCCGGGGTTGGATTTCCCTGGATCCCGAGGGGTTTTTTGGGATAAACTCCGGGAATTTGGGATCTCCCGGCATTAAATGGGAATAAAACGACCCCAAATCCTTCACGGGGGGATTTTTCCAGCCCTTAAGGGAGAAATTTTGGGGGGAAAAGAAGGAAAATTTCCCCTTTTCCATCCATCCCTGGATCCCATGGAATTCCCGTCCCTTTTTCCCAATAAAATCCGCGTTTTCCACCCCAAACCCGCCCCCAGCTCTTCCAAATCCTCTGGATTAGGGGCGGAAATCCCTTGAAAATCAGATTTTTGATTGATTTCTTTATTCCCCCGCAAAATTAAAATTTTTATTGGATTTTTCCCCCGCCCCCGTCTCATTTAAAGCGGGGAAAAAAATTCCTTTTTTCCTCCTTTTTCCCTCTTTTCTCCTCTCCTCTCTCCTTTCCTTCTTTTTCTCCCATTTTTATTTAAAAAAAAAGTGAATTCCTCCCCCGGGCACCTCGGTAAAAACCCGAACCTCGATGTTTTTCCCCCAAAATCCACATTTTATTCAATTTCTCGCTGTTTTCCCCCCCGTCCCACTGAAATCCCGGGGGATTTCCACCCAAAATTCCCCAAAATAATTCGAATTTTGGGCAAATTTCTGCCCAACCCGTTTTCTTTGGTTCTCCCACCTCCTCCGCGGGTTTAATTCGGATTTTTTTTAGGTTTTTGAGTCACTCCAGGGGTGAAAATCGGGCGATAATTGGGATTTTTGGGGGGAAAATTGGAGTTTTTTCCCAGTTTTTGCTGCTGGTGCTGAGGAGGGAAAAAAAGGGGGAAAAATCCCCAAAAAAGAGGAAAAAAATCCCAAAACAAAGAAAAAAAAGCGCCAGAAATGGGAATTTTCCCATTGTCTGCCTTCGGGGTCCGGCCCCACCCGGGGGGGCGAAATTTGGGGTAAAATTTTGGGGCAAAATCCCCCAAATTCCGCTCCCTGCCGAGCTTTGTCCCGGTCCTTTCGTTCCTGCGGGATTTGGGGAATTTTCTCCTCATTTTGGGGGATTTTAACCCCCCAGCCCCATTTTTAAACGGATTTTAAATCGCTTTTAATTCCTTTTTTCCCGGATTTCGGGGTGGGATCAGCTCGGGGGGTGGAAGGGAGGGACACGAGGAGATTTTGGGGGGAATTTTGGGGATTTTTTTCCATTTCCTCCCTGGATTTTCCTCATTTAACCCAAACCCTTTTCCCCGGAGCCAAAAATTACCCCAAAATCCGCTGAAAATCTCCTTAAAATCCAAATTATTCCGTTCCCTCCGCGCTCCCGCCGGGCTGGGCGCGACCCCAAAAATCCCAACCCCCCCAAAATCCCTTTTTTTTTTTTAGGATCGGATTTTTCCCGGTTGTTTTTTTTTTTAGGGAATTTCCCCCTTTTTACTCCCTCCGCCCCTTTTTTTTTTTTTCCTCTCTTACCGAGCGAATTTCGTTGTTTTCGGGTTTTGAACCCTAATTGGGATTTTCCCGATGATTTTCCATCCCCTCCGCGGCGAAATGGGGGGAAAAGAAGGAAAAAAGGGGGAAAATGGGGAGGAAACGGCGGGAAAAAAGGGGAAAAAAATGGATTTGGAGCCTCGTGGAGGGGAGAAAAATCGGGGAAAAAATCGGAATTTGGAGGGAAAATCTTCCGTAAAATCCCCCGGGGGGGTTTGAGGGGTGCGGAAAAGGGGTTTTAATTAAAATAAATGGAGAAAAGAGGGGGGAAATGGGGAAAAAGGGGGGAAAATGTGGAAAAAAAGAGGAAAAAAGGAGGAAAAAAGGGAATCGGCGCAGCCCAGGCTGAGCTTAACTTGACCTTCACTTTGCCCGCCCACCCAGACGGAAAAATCCCGGCGGCTCCTCCCGCGGGCAGCGCGGAAATCCCGGGAAAAGGCGGCGGAAAGGGAGCAAAAATCGGGAAAAATGAAATTACAACAATCAGGATTTTGACAGAAGCCAGAAAGCCGCGGCTGGGGGCCAATCCCGAACCCCAAACTGCGGGAAAATGGGAATTTTCTCCCATTTTTTGTCCGGTTTGGGTCGAGCTGGAGGGGAAGGGAGAAGGGAATTTATGGAATAATTAAAATTTGGGGGTTTATCCTGCGGGTTTTCTCCTTTCCCGCATTTCCCCCCCAAAAATCCGCTCTGACCCCTCAAAAAAACACCGAGATTTTCCCCCAATCCCGTTTTTTTCCCAAAAAAATCCTCCCTAAAATCCATTTTCCCCCTAAAACAACAACAAAGCCCCGCTGGAAAACATCGGGAATTTTTTGACTCCTTTTAGGCCAAAAAAAAAAAGGGGGAAAACCAAAAAAAAAAAAAAAAAAAAATCCAAGGCCAGCGCTGGGATCGATGGATTTGGGGCGGGAAAAAAAAAGGGGGAAAAAGGGAAAAATGTGGAAATTCCCGGTTTTTAGGGAGGAGCAGATGTTTTATTTCAGCGGCGCCCCATAAAGAGAATTTCGGAGCCATAAAAAACTCCCCGGCCCCAAAGGTGGGGGGGACGCGCGGGATAAATCCCAATAAAATCGGGATTGGGATGGGCCCGGAAAAGCGGGAATTTGGGATTTTGGGGGTTCGGGATTTTGGGGTTTTGGGGGTTCGGGAATTTGGGATTTTGGGGTTTTGGGGGTTCGGGAATTTGGGGTTTTGGGAATTTGGGGAGAGGAGGGAAGGGGGAGTTTGAAATGGAAAAACCGGGGCGGGAGGGCGGGACCCCAAAAAGGGATCCGGGGGCGCTTTGGACCCCAAAAATGGAGCCACAAAATCCCCAAAATCCCAAAAATCCTCCCCGGTCCCTTCAGGACGCCCAAAAACGCCCCAAGAGCCCTTTGGGGTCCCCCAAAAACGCCCCCGGTCACGTCTGAATCCCCAAAATGCCCCAAATCCCTTCAGGCGCCCCAAAAATTCCCCCCCGGTCCTTCCACCTCCCCCAAAACGCCCCCGGTCCCTTCCGGATCCCCCCAAATTTGAGAGCAGAACCCCAAAATGTCCCTCTGGACCCGCCAGGACCCCAAAAACGCCCCCGTGACCCTTTCAGGACCCCAAAATCACCCCCAGGGTCCCTTCAGACCCCAAAATCGCTCCCTTGGTCCCTTTGGGACCCCCAAAACCGCCCCAAAGTCCCTGCAGGGACCCCCAAAAATGGATCCAAGGTCCCTTCAGGACCCCAAAAACTCCCCCGGGTCCCTTCGGGGGGGAAATGGGGAGGAAAAGGAGGAAAAAGGGGGCAAAAAATGGGGGAAAAAGGGAATAATAAAGCGGAAAAATGGGGGGGATATGGGAGAATAAAATAGGGGAGAATTTGGGGGAAAAAGAGGGAAAAAGGGAATTTTCCCAGCTCCGAGCAAACGCCCAGGAACAATCGCGGGGCTTTTCCCGCAGCGAGCAGCGGAAACCCAGCGGGATTTTCTATTTAAATTCGGGATTTTCTCTTTATTTCGGGTTTTTCCTCTTTATTTCGGGTTTTTCTCTTTAATTCCGTGTTTTTCTCTTATTCCCCGCCCCGCTTCCCGCGGCCGGGCGTTCATCCATCTCCCTCCAACGAGATCCATTCATTAATTAATCCCCGCGCTCATTAAATCCCCGCCGGGGCTCCTCGAGCCCAGCGAGCCAGAAAAAAAAAAAAAAAAGCGATTTTTTTTCCGTCCCCGATTTTTCCCGGATTTTCCTCATTTCTTCCGCTTTTTCCCGCGAGTTTCCCGCTGGAATCGATGCTCTGAAAATCAAATTATTCCCGATTTTTGGGGAGGTTTCAGCCTGGGCTGTTGTTTCCCTTCCCACGGACAAAAGGATCCCAAATTCACAAAAAAAAAAAAAACCAAATTCCGGCTTTTTTCCCCTAAAAACCTGAATTCCATCTTTTTTTTTCCCCTTAAAAATCGAAATTCCAGCTCTTCCCACCCCCCAAATCCCGACCTGGGGGCGGAATTTTCTCCCCAATTAGCGCCGAATTCCCGGATTTTGTTTTCCCGGGATTTTCCCCTTTATTCCTCTCGGGATTTTGAATTTTCCAGCGCATTTTGTTACATCACTTTTTTCAAATTATTCAACTAATAATTATTAAAATTATTAAAATAAACCCTCCAATATTTTTATTTTTTCCCCTCTTTTTTGGATGAGCTTCAAGCGCGATTTTTCATTTTCATGGCGAATAACAATAGTAATAATAATAATATTAATAATACTAATAATAATGATAATAGCAATAAAAATAATTGATAAATTAACAATAAGGCAATAATAAGAATAAGAATAAGAATAAGAATAAGAATAAGAATAAAAATAAAAATAAAAATAAAAATAAAAATAAGAATAAAAATAAAAATAAAAATAAAAATAAAAATAAAAATAAAAATAAAAATAAAAAATAAAATAAAGTAAGAAATATTCAAAATACTAAAAATACAACAAGAGTAATAATACTACTAATAATTAGTAATAATAATAATAAATAGCAATAATAGCAATAATAATAATAATAATGAGCACGGCGCGGTTTTGGGCTGAGTTTCTTTATTCTTCTCCTCAGAAATGACATCAGAACACATTCATTAATTGGTTCATTAATTAATTCAGCATTAATTACAGATATCAGCCGGAAGCGTTGCACAGGACAGACATTGCATAGGACTCACCCCTCGGACCCACATTTCTCGCTAATTACGGCCGGCAATCAACGCCGGGAATTAATTAAAGCAGGGCCAGCGCAGGAGGAAAAGCCCCAGCGCGTCTCGGGGACGGGAATTGGGCCCAAATTCCCATTTTCCGGCATTTTCGCTGCTGCTGCCTCGGGGAATTCGAATTTCCTTTTATTCCCATTTTATTCTCATTTTATCCTCGTTTTATTCTCATTTTATCCTCGTTTTATTCTCATTTTATTTCCATTTTATTCCCATTTTATTTCCATTTTATTTTTATTTTTTTCCATTTTAATTTCTTTTTTATTTTTCCATTTTATTTTCCCATTTTCGCTGCATTCTCAATTCGCTTTTCATTTTTTTTCATTTTATTCTCATTTCAGTTTCGCCTTTTCCTCTCGTTTTATTCTCATTTCGGTTTCGTTTTTAATTCCCATTCTCGATTTATTTCCGTTTTATTCGCATTTTATTTCATTTTATTTGGATTTCCCGGGCGGGACAAGAAGGACGCGGCTCCATTTGGGTTTTTTCGGGATGAATCCCAAAATTCCCGAGGTTCCGCCCCCCTCCCGCCCCTCCGGGAGCGCTTCAGGACCCAAAATTCAGCAAAATCCGCGCGGATTTGGGGTTTTGGGAGGAATTTCCAGCCCCCGAAATCTCCTGGGAGAGCGCCCGAACCCCAAAATTCCCCCGAAAATTGAATTTTCCCATTGCACGAGCTGGGGCTGGAGCGAAAGTGTCCAAAAATGGGGATTTGGAGACGTTTTGGGTTTTATTGCACGGCCCCGCGGCGGCTCTGGAAGGGAAAAATGGGAAAAAATGGGGAAAAAAGGGAAAAACGAGGGGAAAAGGGGGACCCTGAGCCCAAAATTGGGGTCCAGGGAGGAGTTTGGGGGATTTTTTCCCGGCCGAAAAACCTCGGGAAGGGAATAAAAATGGGAATAATTGCGGTGGGAATGGGAAAAACGGGGGAAAAGGGGAAAATCAGGAAAAAGGGGGGAAAGAGGAGGGAAAAATGGGGAGGAAAAAAGGGGGGAATGACGGGAAAAAAGGGGGAAAAGAGGGAAAAGAGGGAAAAAAGGGAAAAAAAGGAAAAAGGGAGGAGGAAAAAAGGGAAAAAATTGGGAAAATGGGGGAAAAATGGGGAGGAAAAGGGGAAGGAGAAGCTCAGGATGGCGAGAGGAGGAAAAAAGGCGCAGGAAAAGAGGGAAAAGGCTCCTGCCAAGGATTGTTTTGGTTTTTTCCCGGTTTTTTTTTCGGGATTCGTCCATAAAAGCGGCGCCGGCCGTGACCGTGAACGCGGCGCGTGGGAACATCCCAAAATAACCCCAAAATAATCCCAAAATAACCCCAAAATAACCCCAAAATAATCCCAAAATAACCCCAAAATAACCCCAAAATAACCCCAAAATAACCCCAAAATAATCCCGGCCGCTCCTCCGCTGAAAATTCCCGATTTTCCCGAGCTCTCCCCGAATTTCCCGGCCTTTTCCTCAGCCCAAAGTCTCAATTTCCCGGCAGGAAAAGCCCCCACGCGCTCCCCCCGAAATCCCAAAAATCCCGAAAGTGCCTCGAGCGCAAAACGAAACCGGGAATCACCAAAACTCGGGGGTTTTATCCCAGGAATTCTCGGCTCTGCTGCGCCGGGGGGGCGAAAAAACCTGGGAAGAGCTTTGGGATCCCATTCCTGGTCCCGAAAAGGTAAAAAATGGGGATTTTTCGGGAGGAAAAAGCGAGGTTTTTAGTAAAACCCGCGGGGTTTTGAGCTGGTTTGGATTTCCTTCCAATCAAGGGAATTTTCTCTTTTTTCGGGGGGTTGAAAATCGCTTTTGAGGGAGAAAAAAGCGCCTGGGAATATCCCGAGTTCTGGCAGGATTCGGGAATGATCCCCCGGGAAAAGGGATTTTCTCCTGCCCAATTTCCAGCGTTTCCAGCCCAAACTCCACATCCCAGAGACGGGAAAAGAATAAAAAGTTCTGGAAGGAGGGAAGGCGGAATATCGGGACACGGCAAAGAAACGCCGGAAAATCGGCAGCGAGGGAAGGAAAAATCTCCAGGAAAAGTTGAGCTGAAGTGGAAAAAATTCCGGTTTTTTTTTCCTCTCTGAGGGTGACGAAGACGCCTCCCAATTCCAGGGAAAAAAATCCAACTTCCAGCCGGAAAAAAAATCCCCGATTCTCCCCCAAATCCCTCCACTCCAACAACAAAAACCGCGTTTCCCATCCGGGATTTTTTCCCAAATCCCGAATTTTCGCTGCTTTTCCCTCCCGCTGAGCCCCGAATCCTCCCAGCGCGGTTTTGGGGGGAAATCCGGGAATTCCCGCGGAGCCCCTACCTGAGCTGGGCCTTGGGAAAGCTCCCAAAAAACCTCCCCTGGGTCCTCTCCAACGCCGCCTCCACCGAACATTTTCCTTCCTATCAGCCGGAACATTTCCTATTATTTAGAATTATTTTTTCCTTTTTCCGCTGGCGGGGATCGCTTTTTCCCTATTTTTAGACGCGATTTTTTCCCTTTTTTTTCTCTTTATTCCCCGATTTCTCAGGGCGGGACGGGAAGGGATTCAGAGTCTCCGTGGGGATTTATTTGGAATTTTTTTTTTTTTTCCTTTTTAATTTTTTTTTTTTTTTGCCGTTTTTGCTGATTTTTTAACCCCGATTCCACCCGGATTTTATTTAGAAGAAGGAGAGCGCCTGCTCCCTGAGGAGGAGTCTTTTCTTTTTCATGCGGCGGTTCTGGAACCAGATTTTCACCTGCTGATCGCTCAGGTTCAGGCGGTCCGAGAGCTCCCTCCGCCTCTGGCGCGTGATGAATTCGTTCACCAAAAATTCCCCTTCCAGCTCGGCCAGCTGCAGCTTGGAGTAGGGTTTGCGCTTTTTCCGGGATCTCGTGTGCATCGGGTACCACGGAGCGCCTGCGAGAGCCGCCCGCGCTTAAAATCCGCTTTTTTCCACCCAAAAAACATCGCCCCGGCCCCGCTTGCCCTTAAAAAAAGCGTCCCCGGAGCGCCGTTTTTGTTTTTTTGGCGAAAAAAAGCCCCGCAAAAAGCGCTTTTTACATTTTTCCCGAAATAAAGCGTCTCCAAAATGCCCTTTTCCACTTTTCTCCCTAAAAATATTCCCCAAAGCGACGCTTTTCTCTTTTTTTCCGACAAAAACATTCCCAAAATGTCCCTTTTTCCCCTTAAAAAACCTCCCCAAAATTCCCCTTTCCCCTTTTCTCCCCATAAAACATCTCCAAAATTCCCCTTTCCCCCTAAAAAGACTCCCAAAAATTCCACTTTTCCCTTTTTTCCCTATAAAACATCCCCAAAACGCCCCTTTTCCCCCGTTTTTCCCCCTAAAAAGCTCCCCCACA
>NW_005087726.1:213532-227497 GCF_000331425.1 Pseudopodoces humilis | reverse complement strand
CCCCCCCCCGTCCCCTCCCCCTTTGTCCCCTCCCCTCCGCAGCCCAGACAAAACAGAGCCCGGTTCCTCCCGCTTTCCTCCCTTTTTCCTCCTTTTTTTCCTCTTTTTTTTCCACCTCTTTTTCCCTCCCTTTTCCCTCCTTCCTTCTCCTTTTCTTTTCTCCCTTTTCCCTCCCTTTATTCCCCTTTTTTTCCCCCTCCCTTTTTCCTCCTTTGTTCCTCTTTTTCCCCTCTTTTTCCCTCCTTTTCCCCTCCCTTTCCCCTCCTTTTTTCCTCCCTTTTTCCTCCCCTTTCCCCTCCCTTTATTCCTCATTTTTTTCCTCATTATTTTCCTCCCTCTTTCCCTATCTTTCCTCCCTTTTCCCCATTTTTCCTCCCTCTTTCCCCATTTTTCCTCCCTTTCCCCCATTTCTCCTCCTTTTTCCCTCATATCTCCTCCCTTTCCCCCCCTCTCTGAAAACCCAAACCATTAAAAAACCTCCCCAAATCCCCTCCGGCTTTAATTCCATTTTTTGGTGGTTTTGAGTCACCCCAGCTCTGGCCAAACGCCCGGAAAATCCCATTTTTTGCAGGAAAAATTCGCGTTTTTCACCCCAAAACCGCTGCTGGTGTCTGTGTGTGTGTGTGTGGGGGGGGAACCACGAGGGGCGCGGGCGCCGCTCATTAATTAATTAATGAACTCCTTGATTAAGTAAAAGCGCGGCGTTGCGGCGTCGCCCCGATAAATCCCCATTAGATTTTGTGTCATATAAACTTTACGGGGCTTTTTAAGGAGACGGATGGGGCTCGGTTCCAGCCGGAGCCGTTCCCGACCTTCCCCACTTTCCCTTTTTTTGGGTCCTTATCACCTTTTCCTGACGAGTTTTCATCATTTTTCTCCATTTTTTATCATTTTTTGCTCATTTTTTATCAACTTTTTATCCATTCCTATCATTTTTAGGTAATTTTTTATCATTTTTTATCATTGTTTTATCATTTTTAGTAATTTTTAATAATTTCGCATTATTGTTTTAGCTCCTCTTAGCGTCTTTGGGCCATCCTTGTGTCAATTTTTGTCGCCTTTATCATTATTTTGTCATTTTTTTGGTCATTTTCCCATCATTTTTATCATCATTTCACCGTTTTTTGATGGTTTTTCTCATTTTTCCGCTCCCTCTCCCGGCCTCCGCGGCTCTGGGAGGATCCAGACGCTTCCCGAGCGCTTCCCGGCCTCTCCCGGTTTGAGTTTTTTTTCGGGAAAATCCATTTTATTGGCGAGCTCCGGCTCCGTTTTCATTCCTTTCTTCCCCAACCCTTAAAATCGGGGTTTTGCCCCATTTTTCCCCGGGGAATTACCCGAAATTCCCGTTTTTCCTGGCCCATCCCCGCCCCTGGAAGTGGCGCAGAGGGGATTTAATTCCATTTATTCCTCCCTCCCTCCCTCCCCCTTCTCCCGAGGAAAACCAGGGGGAAAAAATAATTAAAAAATAAAAATAAAAATAATTTAAAAATAAAAATAAAAATAAAAATCCACCCCGGCTCCTTCCAGCGTGAAATGAACTCAAAAAAAAAAAAAATCCCCAAAAACAAACCTGGCAGGGAAAAATAAATCCTGGAAGGGAAAAATTAATCCTGGAAGGGAAAAATTAATCCTGGAAGGGAAAAATTAATCCTGGAAGGGGAGAAAGAAATCCTGGGAAAGAAAAAGAAATCCTGGGAAAGGAAAAGAAATCCTGGGAAAGCTGTGAGTGGAGAACGGGACCTGCGGGGGACTTGGGGTGGAATTTTTTTCCTCTTTTTGTGCTTTTTAATCCCATTTTTCTCCCCTTTCCCCACCTTTTTTTGGCTCCCCCTCGCTGGAATTTCGCGTTTCCCTCCCCTGAATCCCGGGAATTCTCCCCGGAGAGGCGAAACCGCCGCAATTCCCATTTTTCCCTCCCCCCAGCGCTGGATTTCGGGCATTTCCCCCCAAAATAAATTCCTTTTTTCCCCCCTCTCCTGGAGGCTTCCAGACCTTTGGAAAAATCCCTGAAAACCCCCAAAGGAATCAGGTGCGGCTGCTCCGGGCGGCTTTTCCTTCTGCAGAGAGGTGGAAAAACCCGAAATTCCACCTTTTCCCAGCGTTTTTCCAGCCTGGAACGCTCCCCTGGCTCCTGGCGCACCTTTCCCTGCCGAGGAGACAAAACCCGAGCGAGAAATTTCCCGAAACGCCCAAAATTCGCGTTTTTTGGGGGGGCTTTTCCCTTCTTTTCGGGTGGGATTTTTATTTCTTTTTCATTTTTTTTCTCTTTTTCGGGGCGTTTTTCAAGCCCTGCCAAGGAATTTTTCCCCCTCCAGGTAGGAGGAGGGAATAAAAAGGCGCTGGATGAGGGGAGGAATAATTTCAATAAAAGCCGCGCACGTGATGCCCCGCGGAGCCGCCGGAATTGGCTTTGTTCGCTCCCTTTTGCTCATTTCTTATTTTTTTTCGGGGGAAAAAAAAAATTCCTTCCTCTTCCCTACGCCCAAAAATTCCTGTCCCGGCTGCTCCGGGGCTTTGTTCCCTGCTGGAGAAAGGGAATTTCTCCAAAATCCCGGGATTTTGGGGTTTTTCCCCCCTCTCGGTTATTGGAAATTTGTGGTAAAATATTCAGTGAAAAAAATCGCATTTTTTGCGGGGAGGCTCGGGGTGAGAAAAGCGATTTTTTCTTGGGGCGTTTCGCGGTTTTTTCCCGTTTTTTCCCGGTTTTCCAAGCTGGGAAGAGCCGCGGGATATCGGGAGCGGGGCCTGGAACTCTGGGAGAGGATCCGAGGCAGAAATAAAAACCAAAATAGAAATAAAAATAAACCCTAAAAACCCTTCGGCGGCGCTCCCGCCTTTCCAGCGGGAATTCTTTTCCCATTAAAATCCCATTTTCCAGCTAGGGGAAAGCTCGAAAAAATTACTTTAAAAACCCCCGGGACGTCTTTCCCAAAAAAATAAAATAAAATAAAATTTAAAAAAATCCCAATTCCCACTTAAAGCGCTTGGAAAAACCCCTCGGTTCGCAATTCCCATTTTTAACCCCCAAAAAAAACCCCAGGGGGAAAAGAAATAAAATAAATAAAAATTCCCTCTTTTTTCCCAGCTGGAAAAATCCCGATTTTCAGGCAAAACCTTTCCATAAAAATGATTTTTTTCCCCCATTTTCCCTCGGGGTTTTTTTGGGGGGGAAAAGGAAAATTCCCAGCCTGGGTTGGGGGGGGGGAAAAGCCCGAAAATCATCAAATTCCAGCGGCGGAGCCATAAAAATCCCGGGAAAGGGGGAGGGAGGCGGCTGGAAAAGCGCAGTTCAAGGTCACTGTCTCGGGCAGTAAAAAGGGTCGGCATCCCATGCAAATGAGCCCCGGGAAAACATTCCCAACTTTTGGGCTCAATTCCCGCTCTTTCCGCGCTTTTCCCCCCGCTTTTATTCCCGGGATTTCTCCTCTTTCCCTCTTCCCTGAAAATCCCATTTTTGCCCTTTTTTTCCCCCCACCCCTGAATTCAATTTTTGGGTTTTTTCCCACCTCGGCCCGGCCTGGATCCGGGATTTTTATTCCCAAAAAAATCTCCGATCCCGCCTTTTCCAGAAACCCGAATGAAAAGCGGAATCAAGAAATGGAAATATCCCGAATTTCTCCGGCTCCGAACGCAGAATTTTCTCCCCCCAAAAAATGAAATTTAACCATCCCGAGGCCAAAAAAAATCCCGATTTTTCCCAGCTGGGAGTAAAATTTGGGAGGGAAAAAGGGAATTGAAAGGGATTTTGGGGAGTCCGGAGATTGGAAAAACAAATCCCGGGTTTCTTTTCTCGCCCCAAATCCATCGGGAATTGAGCAAAAAGGGTGGGGGGAAATAAAGAAAAAGGATTTAAAGAATTATAAATTTAAAATAAATAGATTTGAAAATCCAGGATTTGGGGAATAAATATGGAGAGGTTCGGGGAAATCCCGTGGAAATGGGATTTTTGGGATGGTCGAATGTTCCCGGGGTGGAAAATCCGCTTTTCCCACCGATTTCTGGATTTACTGCGGGGTTTATCCGCACCTGGGAAAGCTGGAAAAGCGGGATTGGCTCCAAAAAGAAAGAGAATTCCATGGAAAAGCTGGAAATGGGAATTTCCTTTAGCTCAGCCCGAATCTCTGCGGGTCCCAAAGAGGGAAATCCCTGGAAAATCCCATTTTCCCCCAATTTTTCCCCATTTTTGCCAGGCCGGGAAGGGAAAATCCAGCCCCAAAATCCAGGGAAATTCGGGTTTAACTCCAGCTCCGCTTTGGGGGGAAAAATTGGGATTTTTTCCCCCGGAATTCCTAAAAATCCCCAAAAACCGGGAAGAGAAGGGTGGAATTCCCGAGTCGCGAGCGAGTCGCGATAGGAGGAGCCCAGAAGAGGCGATTTGGATCCAATTTTCCTTGGAAAAAGAGGAGAAAAAAGGGAATTTCTGGGATCCTCGCCCGCGCTGGGCCCCGCCCGCAGCGCGGCCGCGATTTTTCGGGATGGAATTCCCAAATATCCATAAAAAAAGAGGGATTTTCCCCCCACTTTGAGGCGGAGCGGCCAAAAAAAAACCGGGAAGCGGCGGCGCTGGAGACGCCTCGGGAAAAATTCCTTGGCAAAGCCTCTGGAAGCTCCCAAAAATAATCAAAAATCCTCTTTTTCCCCTTTTTTTTCCCTCTTTTTCTTTTGTCCTTTCCAAGTTTTTGTGGAATCGGGAAAATTGGAGCCGCACTCACCTCGAGCTGGAAGGAGAAAAATTCCCGGTCCTGGGGGGGTTCGATCCTTAAAAAAAAATTGGGTTTTTTTGGGAAAAAAATAAATGGGGAAAAGTCGGATTGGGAGCGTGAAAAGAAGGGGGAAAATGGGGCAAATAAAGGGAAAAATGGGGAAAATAAAAGGGAAAATAAAGGGGAAAATAGGAGAAAAGAAGGGGAAAAGAGGGAAAAGAAAGAAAATATAAAGAGAAAATAAAATGGGAAAAGGGAGAGAAAAATCGAAAAGAGAAAGAAAAAATCGGGAGAGAAAAAGGGAAAAATGGGAAAAGGAGGGAAATGATGGGAAAAAGGAGAATTTAGAGATGAAAGAAAAAATGGTGAAAATGGAAATAAATGGGAGAAGAAAAAACAGGAGAGAGAAAGGGAAAATGAGGGGAAAGGAAGGAAAAATGGGAAAAATCAGCGGGGGGAAAATGGGAAAAAGAGAAAGGGAAAAATAGGGGGGAAAAGGGAAAAAGGGAAAAAATCGGGGAAAGAAGAGGAAAAAAAAGGGGAGAAGGGAGAAATTGGGGGAGAAAAGGGGAAAAAAAGGAAAAATGGGAAATGAGGAGAAAATTCCCGAAGGACAAAGGGAACAAAGGGAGAACGGGAAGAGCCCAAAGCGGGAAGGAAAATCCCGGGAAGGGCCGGGAACAAAGGGCAGGAAAATCGGGAATTCCCCCGGGACCCCCGTCAAGGTCAAGGGGAACCGCACGTGACGTCATTGCACGTGACGTCATCGCCTGTGACGTCACCTTGCGCCCAGCCCCGAAAGTCCCGAATTGGTCCCGTTTGGGATCGGGAGCGGCTCGGGGCAGAATTCGGATTAAATTCCATTTTCCTGCCCGTGTTTAATTCATTTTCATTCATTTTCATTCATTTAATTCCATTTAAATTCATTTAAATTCATTTCCATTCATTTTCATTCCATTTCAATTAAATTTAATTCATTTTAATTCATCCCAATTCATTTCAGCTCCATTTTAGTCCCATTTTGATTCATTTAAATTAGTTTTAATTCATTTCAATTAACTTTAATTCATATTAATTCCATTTTAATTGTATTTTAATTGTATTTTAATCCCATTTTAATCCCATTTTAATTCCATTTTAATTCCATTTTAATTCCATTTTAATTCCACTTTAATTCCTTTTCCCCCCTCTTCCCTTCAGGGGGGAAAAATTCCATTTTTGCCTTTTCTTTTCCCCCTGAATTTCATTTTCCCAGCGCTCAGCTCGGCCCAGATCCGGATTTTTATTCCCAAAATCCGCGGGAAAAATGAAGGAAAAGGCCCCCGGGAATTCCCGAATCAGCAGCGGGAGCCGGGATGGGCCCAAAAGCTCCAAAAAAAGGGCAAAAATAAGGGAAATCCAAATATTTTGGGAAATGCGGGCAGGAAATCGCCCGGAATTCCGCGGGGTTTCCCAATTTTCCCACCAAAATCCCAAAAATCCCAGCCCGGGGTGGAACCAGGGAAGGAATTCCTTGGATTTTCTCCTTCTTTGGGGTTTTTATCCCGGATTTTGAAATCCTCGGGAATGAAGGAGCCGCCAGGATGAGGAAAAAGGAGGCGCAGGTGGGAAAATCGCTCTGGAATCGCCAAAAATGAACCCAAAATGACCCCAAAATGACAAAAAATGAACCCAAAATGACCAAAAGTAACCCCAAAACCGACCCCAAAAAAATTAAACCAGAAGCGATAAAAAATTAATCCAAAATGCTCAAAAATCGAATCAGAATCGACCAAAAATCAACCCAAAAGTGACAAAAATCAACCCAAAATTGACCGAAATGTCCCAAAATGTCCCAAATTCCCCAATTTCCCTCCCGATTTCCCGGGAAAATCCGAGCTCCGTCCCCCAGGGAGGAAAATCGGGAAGATTTTTCCCCATTCCCAAATCCCTTTATTTTCTCTTTCCAATCCGAATCCCGAATTTTCCCGCCCGGGGGGAATCTGGGAATGTTTTCCCGAGGAATTCCGGCTCCCATCCCGATAAATCCGGATTTTTCCCGCCCGAGCAGCTCCGGGAATGAATCAAAACCTGGAAAATTCGGGATCCAAATCGCTGAAATTCCCCCCAAAAAATCCGGGAGAAACCTCGGGATCAAAGTCTGGGATTTTCCCGCTGGGAGAATTCCCAAAAAAACCCCAAATTTTCACTTTTCCCACCAAAAACGGGAGAGGGGCGGGTCCGGCGGAATTCCCGGGATTCGGGGATCCCAAATCCACCGGGAGCGACCTCGGGGAAGGAACGGGATTTGGGATCCCGGGAAAAATTCTGGGAGGGAAAAAACCCCCAAAGGCTAAACCCCCATTTTGGGGTTAAATTTGGGATTTTAGGGTTTCATTTGGAATTATTGGGGTTTATTTTTGGAATTACTGGGGTTTATTTTGGGGATTTCCGGGATTATTTTGGGATTTCTGGGGATTTTTTGGAATTTTCGGGGTTTTTTTTTGGGATTCATTTGGGATTTTCGGGTTCGTTTTGGGGTTTTCATCCCTTTTTTCCTGGGAATTTTGAGGATTTTCAACATTTCCATCCTCTCTTTATAGAAATTACTCAATTTCTCTCCTTTTCCTACAAATTTCTCCATCCATCCCAAATGATTCCAAACATTCCTATGAAACACTGCCGGGAATTCCCATTTAGGGCGGGATTTAAGGGGAAAAACCCAAAAATGAGGTCCCAGAGCGCCCCAAAATCCGAATTTTTTGAATTCCGCCCCTCCCACGGCCCCAAATCCCCGAAAAATCCGGGAAAAAATGAGAAATCCGCTCTGAAATCCTAAAAAATCCCGAATATTGGGGGGACACGGAAATGGATGTGGAATAAATATTAAATGCATAAAAATCTCTATTAAATCTCTATTAAATCTCTATTAAACCTCTATTAAACCTCTATTAAACCTCTATTAAACCTCTATTAAATCTGCATTAAATCTGCATTAAATTGGATATTTTGCCGCCCTCACGAGCGTTTTTCAGCCTCAAAAATTTCCATTTTTCCCCCATTCCCATCCCGCCTCTCCCCTCGATTTTTGCCGCACTCCGGGCAAATTGAAACCTGCAAAAATCGGGATTTTAAAGCCCATTTTGGCCCCTTTTCCCCCTCCCCTCGAGCGGATTTAAGGAGGGAAAAAACAAAGAGAGAGAGAGAAAAAAAAAGAAATAAAATTTAAATTAAGAATGAAATGAAATAAAAATATATTAAATGTATAATATAAAAATATATTAAATAAAAACATATTAAATAAAAGTCTATGAGATGAAAACGCGGTTAAATACAAATATATTGAACTGAAATAATTAATTGAATTAAATTCAGTGAAAAGACCTTAACCAGGAAGAGATTCAGTAAAAAAAAGTAATAAAAAGAGACGATTAAATAAAAATAGACCGAATAAAAATTAAATAAATAAAATCCATTCAAATTTTCAAAAAATAAATAAAAATTAAACGCAACAAAAATCCAATTTTAACCCTCTCGCTTCGCCCCCCTCGCGATTCTTTTCTCCCTTTCCCATCCTCCAATTTTCCCGTTTTTTCTCCCCAATTTTCCTGCATTTTCCTCCCTTTTTTTTTTTTTTTTTTACTTTTCCCTGAAAAAGAAGAGTTTCGGGTTTGTTTTTGTTTTGTCCTCCAGGCAAAACAAGGACGGGAAAAAAAAGCGATTTATTTCTAAGGAATGGTACAAGGCGGACACCACGAGCTCGGACATCGACAGGACAACCCCAAGAAATTCCAAATTCAAATTAAAACCCCCCAAAAAACAAACAAAAAAAAAAACCCAATAAAAATTCGCTTTCACAGCTCCAGGAACGGCCCCAGAACCCCGAAACCCCAAAATCCGGGCGGGAAATTCCGCTTTTCCCGCAAAGCCGAGCAAAACCCGCGGGGGAAAATTCCCAAAAATTTCCCCGAATTCCCAAAATTTCCCCGGAGCGGCTCCGATCCCGCCCCGCGCCCCCAGCCCGGCCTCGGGCAGGGAATTCTGTCCCCATTCCCGATTTTTCCATCCTCAAAAAAACCGGGAAAACGCGCAGCCAGCCCTGCCCAGGGATGGTTTTTTTTTGGGAATTTTGTTTTCCCAGGCGTTTTCTCCATGCCGGGAATGCCCGAGCTCAGGATACCGGGAAAAATGGGGGGAAAACCGGGAATTCCGCCGCGCTCTCAGCTCCACATCCCAAATTCCCCTCTTCAAAACATCCCCGACACCCAAAATCCCGGGATATTTTGTGTGGGGGGAGGAATTTCCCAACGGGAAAAACCCAAACCCGGATTTCAGAGATTCTGGGGCTCGGATTTCTTAAATTCTTTCAACACAAAACCAAAAAATTTAATTTTTTTTTTTCCACGATAATTCTCTTTAAATACCCCAAACCCAGCAGCATCCCGGCGTGGGGGGACACCAAAAAAAAAAAAAAAAAAAAAAAAAAAAACCCAAAAAAACCCCCAAAATCACAAAATTTTCAACTCCTCCGCCTTCCCTCTTTCTGCGGTTATTCTGAATTCTTTTTTTTTCCGTTCCGGGGGGTTTTGGCGGACGCGGGGTCCCCTCAGGTGGGGTGGAGGTGTCCGGGCTTGGCTTTGCTGACCACTTTCTTCTCCTTGACGCGGCGGTTCTGGAACCAGATGGTGACCTGGCGCTCGGACAGGTTGGTGCTGGCCGAGATGCGGCGCCGCTTCTCTTTGGTGATGAATTTGCTGCTGGCGTATTCCTTCTCCAGCTCCTTCAGCTGCAGCTTCGAGTACGGGACGCGCTTCTTGCGGCCCCGGCGGAGCGCGCCGGCCTCGGGCTGCAGCGGGACCACGTCTGCGGCGGGGGAAATGGGTCAGAAACGGGGGGAAACGGGAAAAAATTGGGAATTACAGAAAAAAAAATGGGAATAAATGGGGAATTCGGTGTGGGGAATGCGCTTCTTGCGGCCCCGGTGGAGCGCGCCGGCCTCGGGCTGCAGCGGGACCACGTCTGCGGCGGGGGAAATGGGGCAGAAACGGGGGGAAATGGGAAAAAAATGGGGAATTCTAGCGAAAAAATGGGGAATTATAGCAGAAAAAATGGGGAATTCGGTGTGGGGAATGCGCTTCTTGTGGCCCCGGCGGAGCGCGCCGGCCTCGGGCTGCAGCGGGACCGCGTCTGCGGCGGGGGGAGCGGGTAAAAATGGGTCAGAAACGGGGGGAAATGGGTCAGAAATGGGCGGAAATGGGTCAGAAACGGACGGAAATGGGTCAGAAACGGACGGAAATGGGTCAGAAACGGGGAATTATGGCAAAAAAAGTGGGAAATAATGGGAAAAAGCCGGGGTTTGGGGTGAAATGGGGCTGCAGGTCGGTGTGGGGAATGCGCTTCTTGTGGAGCGCGCCGGCCTCGGGCTGTAGCGGGACCACGTCTGCTGCGGGGGAAATGGGTCAGAAACGGGGGGAAACGGGAAAAAATGGGAAAAAACGGGTTTTGGGGTGAAATGGGGCTGCTGCGGGACCGTGTCTGCGGCGGGGGGAGAGGCGAAATGGGTCAGAAATGGGAAATGATGGGAAAAACGGGGGATTTGGGGTTTGGGGTGAAATGGGGCTGCAGCGGGATCACATCTGCGGCAGGGGGAGAGGGGAGAAATGGGTCAGAAATGGGTCAGAAATGGGTCAGAAATGGGTCAGAAATGGGTCAGAAATGGGTCAGAAATGGAAATAATGGGGGGAAAAATGGGGGATTGGGGGGAGGAATGGGAATAATGGGAATGGGGGAGGTGGGATTTGGGGTTTGGGGGTGGAGTTGGAAAGGGGGAAATGGGGAAAAAAACAATGGAAATGAGGGGAAGAAGAGGGGAAATGAGGGGAAAAGAGGGGGGAAAAGAGGGGAAAGGTCGCCAGAGGAGAGGCATAATGGCTGATCATATTCCGGATAATGGGAATGAAAACACACCAGGGATAATTCCCTGTTTTCCTTGGCCGCGGATAAAGGAGGAGCATCCGCCCTCAAAGCCTCGCACTGAAAATGGGGCATCAAAGGCACCTCAAACCCTTTTTGGGGCAATATTTCGAGTTTTCCCCTTTTCCCTCCTTCCTTTTTCTTCCCCCATCCCGTTTTTCTTTTCCCGCAGCAGAAAATTTGGGATGAGCAGCCCCAAAACCCCGCCCGGCGCGGACACAGGGGCCCCCAAACCCCAAAAATCCCCTCGGGGGGGCACAAAATAATCCGGATTTCCCCCTCTCCAGCAGCTTTTTGGGGATGCGGGGGAAAGGGAAAGGCTCCAGGATTGGGGAATGGGATCGGGGATTTGGGAATTTTGGGATTTGGGGATTCGGGGACGCCCCCAGCCCCGCTCTGGCGCTGCCGGGAATTCTGGCTCCCCGCGGAATTTTGGGAGCCCTGGCAGGGTTTCGGGCGGGAGCTGAGCCCCGAAATTCGGGGCAGGAAGATGGAGGCGAGCGCTCCTAATTACGGCCCAGGCGTTAATTGGGGAGGCTTTGGGGGCTCTTTTTGGGGTCACAAAGGCGAGCGGGGTCCCCCAAATCCAGCGCCCCCCCAAACCCAACCCCCCACACGCAGCCAACACCGTGCGGCCGAATTCCCCTTCCCAAAGTGCCAAAAATTCCCGGAAAAGCTGAATTTTGGTCCCGATAAAGGGGGGGGGGGGGGATAAAGGGACGCGCCCCCCACCCCGAAAAACGCGACCCCCTCGCTTCTCCCCGGCCCAACAAACCCAAATTTTTTGGGGTTCTGGGAGGAGCAGCCCCCGGGGTTTTGTGGCTTCCAAGCTGCTCCAGAGGGGGAATTTGGGGCCATTTTCCCCTTTTTCGGGCTCTTCCCACCCCTCTGCGCCTCCCTCCTGCCCCAAACAGCTCCGCTCGTCACTTGACACCTCTGCCCTTAATTGCGCTAATTGGGAGCTCATTTAGCGCCCGGCCCCGGCGCACCGAGCTCCCCGCGAAGCGTTTTTGGGGAGGATTTCCATTTCTTTCCCTTTTTTCTGGAGCGGGCAGGGCGGGAGCGCCGAGCAAATCCCGACGGGAGCGAGGGGAAGGAAGGGAAGAAATGGGGAATTGCGGAGGGATTTGGGAGGTTGGGTTGGACCGGGATTGCTGCAGGAGAAAAGGGAGGAATCAGGGAATTGCCGAGGGGATTTGGACCGGGATTGCTGCAGGAGAAAAGGGCAGGATCAGGGAATTACGGCGGGGTTTTGGATCGGGATTGCCTCACCCCGCCGAGCGTGCCCGTGCACATTGCCCGCTCCCGAGCATTCCTGAGCCGCGCTTCCCTCTAATTACCCAGCCCGGAGCTCACGCGGCCCCGCACGGGCGCTTGGAATACACGGAACAAATCCGGGAGTGCGGGAAATGCGGGATACAGCTACCCGGACAGAGGGAAACTACGCGGAATACATCTGGAATATATGCGGAATATACGCGGAATATACATGGAGTAAACGCGGGATATACACGGAATAAATGTGGAATAGACGTGGAATAAATGTGGAATAGACGTGGAATAAATGTGGAATATACGTGGAATAAATGCGGAATATATCTGGAATGTATCTGGAATCTTCCCGGATAAATGGGATATAAGGAATAGACCGGAAAAAAATGGAATATATGGGATGTATGGAACACATCCGGATATCCGCAGTGTATGGAAGACATGGAATAAATGTGTGTGGATATGCGGAATAGATGGGATATATTGAATATATGGCATAAATACATCGGGATGTATGGAATATGCGGGATACAGGGAATGGATCCGGATACAGGGAATGGACGGGATACAGATATAGGATATGTGGGATAGGTGGGATAAATACATTGAATATATGGGATAAATAAATCCCGATCTATGGAATGGACGTGGAAGAGATGGAACAGGAACAGATCCATGGAATAGACCCGGATATACGGAGTGTAGGGAACACACGGGATACAAGGGATGGATGGGAAGTGTGGGATGGATGGGATAACCGGGATAGATGGGATAGATGGGATAACCGGGATCGATGGGATAACCGGGATCGATGGGATAACCGGGATAAACCTTTCTGGAATAAATCTATTGGGAATGAACCTCTCTGGAATAAATCTATACCGAATAAATCTCCCGGGAACGAATCTCCCGGGAATGAATCTCCCGGGAACGAATCTCCCGGGAACGAATGTATCGGGATCGAAGCTCCCGGGCCAGAGCCGCGCTCACCGCGGGCAGCCGGAGCGGGGCGCGGAGCCCTTTTCCAGTTCCTACCTGGGAACGGCGACTTCCAGAGGTGCGCGGACTGCGATTGCTCCTTGGAGCAGTAAACCTGCCCGTCCCAGGCGTTGGGCAGCGCCCAGGGCTGGTATCCTTCCATGGGAAGCAAAGCCTCGTGCCGCGGCTCCGGGTGCGCGCCCAGCGCCGGCACCACCGACACGTCCAAGTAGCCGGGCACGGCCTGGTAGGAGCCGGGGAAGCCGGGGTAGAAGGCAGCGAATTCCTTGGCCCTGGCGGGCAGCTCCTCGCTCGCCAGGGAGCCGCCGGCCTCGGGGAACTTGTCCGCCGGGTGGAAGCCGCAGGGCTTCTGCTGCAGGTTGACGCCGGCCAGGCGGCAGCCGTAGTAGCCCCCGCCGAAGGCGTAGCCGTAGCCCAGCGCGGGTGCTCCGGACGGGCACTGCCGAGGCGGCTCCGCGCCCGCCAGCTCCGCGAACGCGGCTCCGTCCGGGGCGGCGGCGGCCGGGGGGGCCACGCCGTGGGGCAGCATCTCCCGGCAGGGGCCCAGGCTGTCCCGGCACGGGCCCAGGCTGTCCCGGCACGGGCCCAGGCTGTCCCGGCACGGGCCCAGGCTCTCCATGCGCGGCTTCTCCCGCGGGGCGTCCTCGCAGCGGCAGCCGAGCGCGTCGGGCCAGCGCGGGGGGAGCCCGAGCGGCGCCGTCATGTCATGCCGCGCTGCCGCCGCCTCCTCCTGCCGCTGCCGTCCTTCCTCTGCCTCCTCCTCCTCCTCCTCCTCCCCGCGCCGCCGCTGCCCCGGGCTCGCCGCTCCTCCCGCTCCGGTGCTGGCGGCGGGGGCAGCTCCGCGCCGCGCCCCGGGACCCCCCCGCCATCGCCGCCCCGAGCGCGCATGCGCCGCGCGCCCGCCGCCGCCGCTCCATTAAGAAATCCGCGCGGGCCACGCCCCCTTTTACTACGCCGGGCCACGCCCCGAGGGAGACACCGCCTTCTGATTGGCCGCGAGCCGAGGACACGCCCACCCCGCCCCCCCCCCTGACGGCGG
>NW_005087726.1:175458-206523 GCF_000331425.1 Pseudopodoces humilis | reverse complement strand
TTGGGGATAATTTATTTAGGGATGATTTATTTAGGGATGATTTATTTTGGGATGATTTATTTAGGGATGATTTATTTTGGGATGATTTATTTTGGGATAATTCATTTAGGGAAGGGAATTTTCCCCTCCAGGCTTCATTTTGATTTTCCATTCCCATTCCCAGCTTTTCCCTTTCCCAGGCTTTTTTAATTCATTTTTTTTTCTCTTTTTTTCGGGAAGAGCCGATCCCGGATCCTCCCGGGGCTTTCCAAGGAGGGAAAAGCGGGATCAGAATCCAAAAATAACGGGAAAAAATCGGGATAAAGGGGCAGGAGAAGAGCGCGGGGCGGGTGGGAATGGGAAGAGTTTCCCAGGATAATTCCAGCTCCTGCACTCTGAGCATTCCCGGGAAAGCCGAAATTCCTCCTTTTCCCTGGAAAAAAAACTCCGCGTTTTGGTTGTTGGGACACCCCGGGATCCTTCGCTCCCTCCCTCCCCAATTCCCGGTTTTTTTCTTCCCTCTCCCCGCCTTTGACGGGAAAATTTAGGAGGGATCGAAGCCCTTTTTCCTTAAAAAAAACCGGGAATCATCCCAAAGTCCCCTCCGAGATTCCCGCTCGGGGCTGTTCGCCTTTCCCGGCTTCTGGAATTTTTTTAACTCCAAAATTTGGGTTGATCCGGGTGCGGCTTTTCCCTGGATTCCCAAAAATTCCATCCCCGCTTCCCACGGAGCTGGAATTGCCGCAGCTCCTCCTCCGGTTCCCGCGGCATTCCCGGCCTCCATCCCCGAGGTTTGCGGGAATTCCCAGGGGATCTTTCCGGGATAAACCCTCGGGATTTGCTGGAATTTCTCCTCACGGGGCTTTTGGAATCTCGGGCGCTCTTCCCAAGATCCGGAGCCTCCAGTGGAAAACTGGGAAGATCCTTCGGGATAGAGGGACCAGCTCCATCCTGCTCCTGCTTTTCCCAATCCCTGGAATATTTCCCGCTGTCTTTCCCAGGTTCTCCATCTTTTTCCCAGGATTTTTATCCCCGTCTCGGGATCTCCCCGGGATTTTCCAGGAATCCCAACCCATTCCAGGATCTCCAGGGACTCCTCCGGCCTCTCTCCCCTGGAATTCCGCTGCCTCCAGGGATTCCATCCCTTTCCCTGCTCCCTTTTCCCTCCCCAGGACCCTCCAGGCCAATCCCGGGAATTCCTGCAGGAATTCCGGACTCGGGAATTCCAGCCCCATCCCAGCGGGGCGAGGAGAAGGACACTTGGATCAATCCCTCATTCCCGAATTTTCCCCTCCGGGAGGTCCCGATCCCATCCTGGAATCCCAGAGCGCTTCCTCCGGGAAAATTCCCGAATCCCCATTGCCCAGGGCCGGCTCTGGGCTGAGGCCTGGATTCGGGATCCGTCCTGGGATCATTCCCAGCTCCCGGAGAGGCTCCGGAACCGGTCCGGCCGCTCCCGGGATTTGGGCCACGCTTGGCTTCGGGATTCCTGGAGCCACCCAGGAGCGTCGGGAGCGCTGGAATTCCGGGGTGACGAATCCATGGATTCCCTCTCCTCTCCCCCCTTTGCCCACACTCGGCTCCTGGAAAAGGGACGGGAAAAAATGGAATTCCTGGGTGGGAAATAATGGGATTCCTGGGTGGGAAATAATGGGAATCCTGGGTGGGAAATAATGGGATTTCTGGATGGGAAATAATGGGATTCCTGGGTGGGAAATAATGGGATTTCTGGGTGGGAAAAATGGGAATCCTGGGTGGGAAATAATGGGAATCCTGGGTGGGAAAAATGGGAATCCTGGGTGGGAAATAATGGGATTTCTGGGTGGGAAATAATGGGATTTCTGGATGGGAAATAATGGGAATCCTGGGTGGGAAATAATGGGATTTCTGGATGGGAAATAATGGGAATCCTGGGTGGGAAATAATGGGATTTCTGGGTGGGAAATAATGGGATTTCTGGATGGGAAATAATGGGATTCCTGGGGTTCCTGGGAACTCAGCGCCGTTGGGGAGGCAAAGCTGGAATTCTGGGGTGATGAATCCATGGAAAAGGATGGACAATGGGATTCCTGGGAGCTCCAACAGCTCTGGGAAGACAAACCGGGCTCCCTCATCCCGAATTTTCCGCCCGGGCGCCGCCCTGGTTCCATGACTCAGCTCCCGGGATGAGCCATTCCCTGTTTTCCTGCTGCCAAATCCCCGGGATCGTCCCGAGGGCGTCCCACAAACCCAGAGCCCGGGAAGGGCCTCGGGAACCTTCGCTTCTTCCCAAAAAACTCCCGAGATTCCCAAGAATTCGGGAATTCCTGAACCCCCCCGGATCCGGCCTCTCCAGGGGCAGTCCCGGCTGGAGGAGCAAAGCGGCTTCCAGAGGGATCCCGAAGTGATCCCAAAAATCATCCCAGAGTGATCCCAAAAAATATCCCAGGGTGACCCCAAAAATTATCCCAAAAATTATCCCAGAGTGATTCCAGAGTGATCCCAAAGTGATCCCAGGGTGATCCCGGAGGAAAAGTTGGGATTTCCGCCTCGCGGACACCTCGGGACGATTCCTTTGGCAAATCCCGGCTCTTCCCTGGGCTCGGGAGGGATTTTGGGGATTTCGGTGGCGAATCCCGGCCTGGAGAGCGCGAGGAGAATCCCAGGATTGGGAAGAGCGGCCGCGCATTCCCAAATCCAGCGGGGATTCCCCCCCTTTTCCCAAATCCCGGGGAGCAGAGGGTGACGTGCCCGGGTTTTCCTTATAAAACAGCTTTTCCCTGGCTCTGCAGGATTGCTGGAAAATTCTGCTGGATGCGAATTCCCTTGATTATGGGCTGGGTAATTACAGCCGCTGCGCCCGGGGGGGAAAATCCCTTTTTCTGTTTGGATTTTTTTTTTGTTTTTCCCTGATTTTTGGAGCCTGTCTGGGAGCGAATCTTAAACCTTTCAACAGGCGAGGGGCGGGGGGACTTTGCCGGGAGTAAATCATTCCCAGGGAATCGTAAATCCATCTTTTCCAGCCCCGCAGCTCCCGCTCGGCCGCGCAGGGAAAATTATCCCGAAAAAAAAAAAAAATTAAAAAAAATTAGGGAAGGAGTTTGGAGAGCGCTCGGAGGGGGACGAGGGACACCGGGAATGTTGGGATGGGGATTTGGGAGCTGGGATTTGGGAGCTGGGATTTGGGGGGATCCAGCTGGGAGCGCCGTCCCCTCCAGACCCCAAATCCCTGGAGCGGCGAAACCCGGAGGATTTGGGATTCCGGGGGGATCCGGGGTGGAGGAGGATCGGGGGGGTTGGGAACTCCGCATGGATGCCCCATTCCCGCCGGGATCAGCCGCAGCTCCCGGGGGGGCTTGGAAAGGAAAACCGGGACAGGCCAGGGCCTGAATCCGCCTGGAAAACGGGGAAAAAAGGGATCGGGAGGTCCCGGAGCTCGGCTGGGCTGTGTGACGTCATCGGGGGGGGGGATGGGAATGGATCCCGATTTCCTGCCGTGCCTCAGTTTCCCTGCACCATCCTGGCTCAGGGAATGTTCTGGGGATCCTGGGTTTTGGGGTTACTCGCGTGCCAGGATCCCGGCAGGGTTTTTTTCCCTTTCCCGAGCGACATTTCCCGTGGAATTTCCTTGGCTTTTCACCTCCCGGGACAGAACTTTTCGGGAATGGCCTCGCGCCGCTCCAGGCTCCCTCCCCTGGGAACGGCAGCGCCGCTCCCGCCGCTCCCCGGTGGCGTTCGGGGGCAGCCACGCGGCTCCAGACGCCTTTAATTCCTTAATATCCCCTTTTTTCGGGAGCATCCCGGCCGGGCTGCGCCCCGGAGCCGCATCAAAGGCGGCCGCGAGGCCCCGCGCAGCCTCAGGAATCCCGGGAGAAGTTTGGATGCTCGTAAAAGCGGGATTAACCCGGCTGGGCTCGGCCAACGCCCCCGGGGGACCCCCGGGATCTCTCCAAGGGCTTTTCCCCCGTGCCAGCCCCTCCGCGCCGGGATCGGGGAGAGCCGAGAGCCGATCCCCCCGCAGCCGCCGGGATTTGGGGATTATCCCGGGATTTGCCGGGCCCAGGGTGGCACCGGGACGTGTCGGGATGAGCAGGGCCCGGGGCTGATTCAGCCGCGCCGGGAGCTGATCCAGGCCTCTCCCGGACCTTCTCCCAAACTTTGGCAAACTCCGGGATGCCCCGGGGGGAGCCGGAGCCACTTCTCTCCCTTCCCGCACCTTCCATTCCCTTATTCCTCATGCGAGAATTTCCTTCCCCCTTTCCTTCCCTTTTATTTCCTCTCCCCCCTTTTTCCCCATTTCCCTCATTTTTAAGAATGTTTTTTTCGCTATTTTTCGTTGTTGGATTCGAGGCCATTCCCCAAAGTCCCTCCAGGACCAGCTGGAACCCCCTGGATCCATCCCGGGATCCCCGGGATCCATCCCCGCTCCAATCCCCGCTCCGGGAGCAGATCCCGGGAATTTGGGGTGACTCAGACGGAGCTGCCGGGCCGGGACCTGCCCGAGCACGCAGGGGAGGGTCCGGGGGATGAGGATTCCCGGGAATGGCCTCTGGAAGCGGCTGGGATGAGCAGGATGCTCCCGAGGCCGGGATTGTCACCTCGGGTGTCACCGAGCGCCGCCTCAGCCGCTGGCCCGGGGACGGACACAAAATTCCAGCCCCTCCCTGCGTGTCCCAACCCTCGGAGATCCCAGAAAATCCCAGCTCCGGGATCCCGGGAGCCCTCAAATATCCCAGAAAATCCCGGCCCTGGGATCCCGGGAGCGGCATCCTGGAGCAGAGGGAGCTTTGGGGACTTTGGAGGGTTTGGGGATGCCCTGGGCTGGGAGGGAGATCCCGGGATTCCCGGCAGGGGAACAAACCCGGGGCTCCCGAGGGGCCGTTCCCGGCTGGAAATCTCTGGAAAAATGAGGGGCACAAACCCGGAGCGCGGCCCTGCCCTCTCTGAGAGCGGGGCATCACCGAGGAAGGAAAAGAGGAAGGAAAGGAGCCAAGAAAAGCTCGGGAATTGCCAGCAGGAGCCTCTGGAGCTGCAATCGGGCGGTGCCGGGGCGTGGGGCGGGCACCGAGCAGCGCTCGCACGCCACCAGCGCCCGAAAAACTCCCGAGAGCTCCCAAAAAACTCCCGAGAGCTCCCAAAAAACTCCCGAGAGCTCCCAAAAAACTCCCGAGAGCTCCCAAAAAACTCCCCAAAAGCTCCGGAAAGCTCTGGGAAGCTCCAGAAAAGTGTCCGAAAGCTCCTGGAAAACTCCGGGAAAAGCTCCCCAAAGCTCCTGAAAGCTCGGGAGAAGTTGTGGAAAGCTCTGGAAAAGCTCCCGAAGGGGCTCGGGGGCGCCGGGGCCGCTCCGTTCCCCCCTCGGGGGCATCGGGAGGAGGAGGAGGAGGAGGAGGAAGGAAAAAAAGAGGGAAAAGCGGCCGGCTCGGCCCCGGCGCCTCTCCCAAGAAATCGCAGGGTGGAAAGCGTCGCGCGGAAAGGCGGGGCCGGCGCGGCCGCGGCGCTAATTAACCCTAATTAAAGTCCCCGCATGAACGCGGAGCGCGCCGCTCGGCGCTGGGCCGGAGCCGCCGCTCCACAAAGGGAAGCTTGTCTGGGATTTGGGATGATGAAAGCTCCGGGCGAGCCCCGGCGCGCCCGGCTCGGGGGAGGCGCTGGGATCACCCCGGTGGGGATGGAAAAGGGAAAATTTCAGGAGAGGAGGCTGGGGAGAAACGGGGAGAGGCCACGGCCTGGGGGGGTGCGGGGGACTGGACCCCAAACCCGGCTGGGACATCTGGGAGTGATCCCAAAGCCGGCTGGGAGATTTGGGAATGGCCCCAGACCCAGAGGGAAGATCCGGGTGTGATCCCAGATCCAGAGGGGAGATTCGGGAATGCTGCGAGCTCCCACAAGCCGGGCCCGGCTCAGCCGCCCGGGCAGGACGGGAATGGGAGCGGGAACCGGTGGGGTCCCACATTGGGGTCACTCCTGCATCCCCATTCCCCATTCCCGTCCCATTCCCGCCCCTCAGCCAATCCCCCTCTGCCAGCTCCTCTCCCGAGCAATCCCGAGCTGCCACCTCACGGCTCTTCCCAGCGATCCCACCAATCCCTGCATCCCATAAATCCCCCCGATCCCACCAATCCCAGCGATCCCTGCATCCCATAAATCCCCCCCGCATCCCACCGATCCCACACTCCCACCCCAAACCCATCCTGAACCCTCCCCCGCAGCCGCTGCTGCTCCCTGGGGGTTCTTGGGGCTGGGAATGGGATTTTTGGGGGCTGGGAATGGGATTTTTGGGGGCTGGGAATGGGATTTTTGGTCGGTGCCCCCCGCGCTGCCCTCCCCGCCCCACACCAATTCCTGCTCCCCATCCACGTCCGAGCTCATTAGGGCCCGGCACTAATGAACCTTTCTGGGCCCGGGGGCTCTTTAACGCCCAGCCGGTGCCAGGGCTGTGCCCCCCAGTTAAAACTGCAATTAAACCGCAGCTCATTTGCATACGGGCTCTTCCCGATCCCTCCCCATCCCGGATTTCTCCCCCCTTGATTCCTTCCCGCGGGAATGCGACATTCCCGTTGCCATGGCAACGGCCGGGATGCCCCCAGGTGCGGCTGGAGCTGCGCAGGAACAAAGAGGAAGAGGCCGAAAATTCCCAAATTTCTGCGGCCTCGCAGAATTAACAAATTAACACATTAATTAATTAATGAGGAAGCGCCGGGTTTGGGGCGTCGCTGCCGCTGGAGGTGCCCCAAAAGCGCCCAAATTCCCTTAAAAAGGGGCTGGGGGGGGATGGGGAGGGGGCTCGGTGCCCGCACCCCAAAACACCCCGGGCTTCCCAAGAGCCCCGCGGGTTCTTCCAGCCCAGAAAATCCTTGGAATCTCCCGGGGGGCGGGGGGGCAGCGCCGCTTCCAGCCGGGAAAGCCTGGGAATCGCTAATCCAGGGAATGCCGCCGGGCTCTGGAAGGGGCCGGGGTCGCTCCATAAAACCCGAGCAGCCTGGGAGAGGCTCCGGGGCGTTTCCTGAATCCGGCCCGGCCAAAAATCCTTCCCCCAGATCCCCGGGAAGAGGGACGGGAAGGGAGCAGGGGAGGGGGAAACTGAGGCAGGGGAGGTAAAACCAGGAGGCTCCCAGAGAGGAGGAAGAGGAAGACTTCGGCTCCACTTGGATCCCTCCAGGGGCTGAGGGGGTCCCTGGCAGCTCCAAGGCTTCCATTCCCCAGGATTTGGGAATTTTCCCATTCCGGAACCACAAAAATCCCGCCTGGAACGGGCAAAGCTCGGCATTCCCCGGCAGAGCTCCAGGCCTGGCGCTGCCCCCTCCTGGGGAAGTTTTTGGGGATATTTGGGTCAATTTCTCCGTTTTCACCGCGGGTTTGTCCCTGGCTCCCATTTTCCACGCTCGGAGGCCGCGCCGGGAATTATCATTCAGCACCTCGGTTTGCATGGAGCGACCACGGGTCAATTTATTCCCGAATCCCGGATTTTTTATGGCTCTATTGAACTATTTGCCACATTATTTATACGTTAATGCGCCGAGTCCCCGCGGAGATCGCTCTGGCTAATAAATAACGGGACAAATCATTAAGCAGGGCGATAAAATCAAGCCATTTAAAAATACATCAACCTGTGTTGCTTTCGTGTAAAAGGAAGCTCCAGGGGCCCATCAGGAGGAGAGAGAAACACATGGAAAAAAAAAAAAAAAAAAGCAGGGAAAAACACCTGCTTTCCCTGGAAAATGAGGGGGGGGGGGGCTGAGGGGGGGAAAAGGGGATTTGTCCCAAATGCCACCGGGTCCGAGGCTGGCACTGCCCGGGGAGAAGGTTCTGGTGCGAGGAGGGTCCCGCGGATTCTCCAGAGGAGCCAAATCCCAAATCCTGGGCGCGTCCCGAACGGGAGCCGGGCTGGATGGGAATTTTCTGGGATTTTCTCTGGAATCGCAGCCAAAATCCATCCCGGGGTGAGGGAGGCGATGGAGAATCGGGGATCCCCCCCCAACCCCACGGGATCCCCAAATTCCCCGTCCCGGGGAGCGAATCCAGCGCCCGGCCCTGGGCAGCGGCTCGGCCCGGTTCATTTGTGCGGCAGTCATCAGCCTAATTAGCAGCAGCCAATTACCGGAATGACACCGGCCCGGCTCCGGGGGACTCGGGGAACACCAGCTTTGTTTATTTGGGATTTTAAAAGTTTGGGGTTAAAAACGCGCCCCAGCCGTGGGGAAGGACGAGCGGCGGTCCCGGGGGGCCGGAGGTCATCGGGAGCTCCGGGAATTCCTCATCCCAAAAATCCCGGCGGGGCAGGGACGGGGAAAACGTGCGGGATGGCCGGGAAATCCATTCCAGCGGCATTTCCCGAGGGATGCTCCGCGGCGGGAGGGAAGCGTTCCCGAAGTGCAGCTCCTGGATCCGTTCCCGAGGGATCGGGGCTGAGCAGGAGCTCCGGCAGCAGCAGCCGGGATTTATGGCAGGATAATGACAGCGCTTAGAAATCTGCTTTGTTTCGCTCTCCACCCACGCCCTTGGCGCGCAGGGAAATTCTCCGGAGGCTCCTCGGGACTGGGAAGGGCTCAGCTCCTCCTGCAGGGCGTTTAGGCCGGGTTTAAAGCCAGGGCTGTGCCGGGCAGAGCTTTGGAGCTGCCGCTCCTCGTCCCCGAGGGCCCCGCTCGGGATGGAAAACTTCAGGAAGGGCCTCGGCCCCATCCCCGACCCCAAAACTCCCCCTCGGCCCCATCCCCGACCCCAAAACTCCCCCTCGGCTCTGCCTCGATCCCAGCCCGGCTCTGCGGGACCGCCCCTCACGTTCCCTGAAATCCCAAACCCCTCCAGGCCCAGCCCGGATCCGGAGCCTTTTCCACTCCTGGAAATGTCCCCCGGGCTGGGCCTTGGGGTTTTGAGAAGAATCCTTGGAAAATCCCGCCTTGGGAGCGTTTTCCCCTGGCTCAGAAGGGAAATGGGAATGACTCGGGCTGGGAGCGGCCTCGGGCCGGGATCCCCGCGATCCTCCCGGCCCGGGAAGCGCCGGGAATGATCCATAAACGATCCCCAGTTCCCCGGGATTCAGTCCGGGAAAACAGCCCGGGAGAGGATCCGAGCCGCAACTCTGAGCTCCCGGATCCAAAACAATTCCTGGGATGGTCCCGGCCTGGCTCCGGGCGCAATTCCGGCCGCTCGTCCCAAAATCCCGTGGGGGGAACCTCGGGAAGGAGCGGCCCGGATGGACCAAAACTCGGGAATTTCTGAGCCTCCAGCCCCGATTCCGGCCTGGGATGAGCCTGAGGAGGCCCCGGGCTCCTCCCATCCCCAATTCCCGAATGACCCGGGGATGGAGCGGAGCCGGCCCCAAATCCGTGACGGGATGAGGATCCCGCTGCCTCCAGGGGCCGGCCTGGACCCCGAGGGGTCGGGATTCCCTTCCAGGGAGGGGAATTTTCCCTGCGGAAAAGCGGGAGGAGCCGCTGGAAGGGGCTGTGGGTGCAGGCCGAGCTCTGCAGATTTTTCCACAATTTGCTCCTCGCTCGCTTTCGCCTCATGGGATTTTTTTCCTCCTTTTCCCTCCCCCTCTCTCCCCTTCCCAGGGATAACTCCAGGGAAAACCCGCCCCCAGCCCCGCCCCAGGACCCAAACCCGCCTTTAAATGTGGAGGGGAGGGAAAAACCCGCGACCCCCAAAGCCACGGCCCCACAAAATCCCCCAAAGGCGCCTCCCGGCGGCTCCTCCCCATCCCAGTCCCCCCAGTTCGGGTGGGCTGCTCGGGCCGGGGGCGGCAGCGCCAAGATTTGGGTTTTTAAGGGAAAAAAACCCCGGATTTTTCCCTCTCCGGGGCTGCTTTTGTGATGTAAAGAAGAGGAATTCGCAGGAAGGGGATGAAGGGTGGGAAAGCTCCGTCCGAGGGGTGCCCGGGGCAGGGAAGGGATGTGGGGCTGGAAGTGGGGCTGGGGGGGTTTGGGGACACCTGGAGGGTCCCCGGAGCCGCAGAGGGGGGAAGGGGCCCGGCGGTTTTCCTCCCAAAACAAACATCGGGACCCAGCCCCTGGGCAGGGGGGGAGTTAAAAAAACCTCATTTTCTGTCCGGACATAATTCCTCCTTGTCAGCCCCGCCAGGAGCCGCATTCCAGCGCCGCAAAGCTTCCCAAAATATCCCTTTCCCGAGGAGTTACGGCCTCGGGGCTTCCTCCCCTCGCCGCCTCCCGGGCCAGCGGGGAACCCAAAGCGGCGGATTTTGCCCCAGATTTCTGCGCTTCCAGCCAAGAACAGCCGAGCCTGGCCCCGCTCCAGCTCCCATCAATGGGAGCTTTGGAAACCAGGCCCGGGTTTGTTTTTTGGTTTTTTTTTTTTTTATTTTGAGGGATTCTGGCAGAGCAGCGGGAGGGATGAGGAATTGGGGATTTTTTGTTTTACTATTTTTAAAATTTTTTTCGGTGCTTTTAAAGGGGCGTCTCTGCTTGTTTTAGAAGGAAGAAAATGGGGAAACAAGGGGTGGAAAATGGGGTTTTCACACCCTTTTTGTTTTCTTTTTTTGTGGCGTCGCCCAAAATGCTCCAAGCTGGAGGCCTGGATCAAGGAATGATCCCGAACCTCCGGAGTTCCAGGGATTCAGCAGAGGAAAAGGACGAGGAGCCGCAGGAGCCCGGAGCCCATCGCAGCCTCCTCCTCCTCCTCAGCCGGGACTTTTCCCTTTTTTCCCGGGATCTGCCCCGGCCCGATTCCCCCGGGACTGAGCCCAAATCGGCTCCGTTCGGGTCCGCCCGGGCCGGGGGCCGCCAGCGCCGCCAATTTGCGCTCACGCGCTCGCAATTAAACGCGCCCGCGTCAGCCCTTGCGAAACGAGGTGAAATGGGAGCCCAAATATCAAATTATCCGCGCTAATTGCCCGGCGCGAGGGCGGCCGGACGGGGCCGCTTTGATCCGCTCAAACTCCCAGGTTTTTCCCTTTTTTTTGGGATTTGCGGCTCCGGGCGAGAACCGCGGACAAAAAACTGCGAGAAACAGCCCCGGGGGGCTCTGCCGGGCCTCCGTCCTTATCAGCGATCGTTATCGGTGATCGATCCTTGTTATTGATCCTTATCAGCGACTGATCCTTATCAGAGATCCTCATCACTGATCCTTGTTATTGATCCTTATCATTGATCCTGTCATTAATCCTGATCAGCGACGTCTCCCCGCCCCCTCTCCCGGTGGGACATCCCTGGATCTCTCCCTGTCCCCGTTTCCCTCCCGCCCCCCGGGCCGCTCTCCCCGCGGGCTCCGGAGCGTTTCCAGCCGGAATTCCCTCTCCAGGGATCCGGGAGCGGCCCCGCTCCCTTTTATTGCCCTTTTATTGCGGCTCCCGGAGCCTGCGGCGGCTCCCGGGGGGTTCTCGGGCCGCGTTCCCGGCTG
This sequence comes from Pseudopodoces humilis, assembly GCF_000331425.1. The sequence continues at coordinate 195,210 of NW_005087726.1, read as the reverse complement.
GAATTGCGCCTGGAACGGGGCTGGAATTGCGGCTGGAACGGGGCTGGAATTGCGGCTGGAACGGGGCTGGAATTGGAGCTGGAATTGCGGCTGGAATTGCGGCTGGAATTGCTCCTGGAACGGGGCTGGAATTGCGGCTCCGCCGTTGCCATTTCCCCATCTAGCGCCCGCTCCGCGCGTAGCAGCTGCGGCTCCTCGGGGTCCTCCCGAACCCTTCCCGGCCCAATTCCCGCTCCTGGTTCCGTTCCGGTCTCTCAGCGCTGCCCCCGAACCGGGCCGGCTCCGGTTGGGTTTTACCGGGTTTGGTTTGGCTCCGGTTGGGTTCTCCCGGGTTTGGTTTGGCCCCGGTTCGGTTCCGGTTCGGTTCTCCCCGGTTCCCGGTGATTTACGGCTCTCGCCACGCGGCCGAGCCCCCGCGGTCCCGCCGGGAGGCACAAAAGGGAATTTTTTGGGATTATTTTGGGGGTGGTTTTGTTTTTCCTCTTTTTTTTTCTTTAATTTATTGCTGCTTTTCTTGGCTCGAAAGAGCGAGAAAGGAGAGAAAGAAATAAACAAAACCCCAAACAAAACAAGAATTATTTTTTTTTGTGGGGATTGTTTGGGATTCCTCAGGGTCATTTGGGGTTTGGCTCGGGGCTGCTCTGGGGTTGCCGCTGGATCCCGGGGGGGCAGCAGGGCCTGGGGCTGACCCTGAGCGCCCCAAAAACCGGACGGGCCCCGATTTGAGGCTCTTTCACCCCAAATTTTCCCCGTTCAGGACGATTTGGAGGAAGCGCGACCGTTTCTGTTGGGGCTCGGTCGATCCTGACCCGGCCCCGGGACCCGAACCCCCAAAACCCCTTTGTGGCCCCCAAAACCCCTTTGTGCCCCCCAAACCCATCCCGGCCTCTCTTCCCAGACCAATCCCAAGCTCCCCGGGCTTTGGGAATGCCCGGGGGCGCAGGAACAAAGCCAAGGATCCCCCGGGGAGTTGGGAATGCGCGATTTGGGAATGTGGGATTCCAGCCCGACCTGGGATGTTCCCCCACGCCAAAACCCGGGAACGCTCCCGCGGTGCCAGAGGAGTTTTCGGGAATTTCCTGCGGTTCAAACCCGGGAGGGAAATCCGGGAATCCCAGGAGAGGACCCCAAATCCCCTGGTGCCATTCCCGGATTCCCAACCCCGGGAAGGAGCTCCAGGGACCCGGGAATGGGCCGGGACTCGCAGGGAGCCCAAAATCGCCCCGGGAGAGGCCGAACCCGCCCAGGTGGAACCAAACCCCCCCAAAATCCCTCCTGGGGACCCCAAACCCCCCCAGACAGACCCAACCCCACCCCAAATCCCTCCTGGGGACCCCAAACCCCCCCAGACAGACCCAACCCCACCCCAAATCCCTCCTGGGGACCCCAAACCCCCCCGAAAATCCCAACCCCGCTCCCCCCGCTCCCCCCGGCCGCCGCCGCTCGTTTTCCTCCGGATCAGCAAATAAAACATAATTAGTTGGGATTTTTTTCCCTGCTCCCTTTCCTTTTTATTTTTGATTTCCACGCTGTCAGCACCGAGCCCGGCTGGGTGATTTCCATCTTTTTAATTTCTCTTCCTCCCTCCCCCGCTCCCGTTCTCGCCCTTTCTCCACCCAAAACGGGCGGCGATGCGAGCCGAGCGGGATTTGGGGCGGTTTTGCCTCAAAACCACCCCAGATTTTAATTTTTTTTATATTTTTCTCCCGTTTTGGGGAGAGGCCGAACCCGGGGAAAGGGAATCAAATCCCGAGCTGGGAAAGGGAATCAAATCCCATTTAATCGGATGAAAACGGCGCCTTTTGGGGCCGTTTCCCCTCCAGTACGGGACCCTCACATCCACATTTCACCTTTCATTGTTTTTTTGGCCCCAAAACCTCCGCTGCCAGTCCCCTTTTCCCAGCCCCGGCGGGATAACGACGCTTCCCGCCTCATTATTCCCGAATTTCCCCAATTTCCCGCAGGATCCGCCGGGATTGATCCACCTGAGGCCCGGGAGATTTACAGACAGGGAAGGGCCGAAAATCCCAGAAAATCCCAGAAAACCTGGGAGATCTGTGGGCTGCTCCTGGGGAAAGGTAAATTTGCCCCAAAAAGGGGTGAATTTGCCCCAAAAACGGTGAATTTGCCCCAAAAGGGCACCCGGTGAGCAGCGGCCGAGCCCGCGTTGGGAATGACCCCAAAAGGGGCTCAAAAAGGGGCAATTCCCAGGGATTTTGGGAATATCCCTGGATCCAGGGGCCGGAAGCGCTGGGCTGGGTTTGTGCTTTAATTACCCCTCCCCCAATTAACTGAGGGGCAGAAAACCCCACAAAATGGGGCAAAACCCGGGGATTTGGGGCAAAAGAAGACAGAGCAGCGCGGGAGCTGCTGGGGGTGTCAGAGCGGGAGGAAAAGGGGAGAAAATGGGATTTTTTCCCCATCATTTATTCTGAATTTTATGGATTTTTTCCCCCCAAGGCAGCGGATTTCCAGCAGCCAGCGCCGGCTCCTCCCGGGAGGGATAAATAAAGCGGGATGAAACCTGAGGGAAGGAACATTTCCTGACCTTTTCAAAGACAATTAAAATCCCGCTGGAAAAGGGGTTTTTGAGGAGAAGAATCCAGGCTTTGCATGGGAAAAACGGAGGAAAGAAAAAAAAAAAATCAGATTTTTATTTTAATTTTTTTAAATTTGTTTTTCCTTTCTCCAGCCCCAGTTTACGGTGGAATAAATGGGATTTTTTGGGGGTGTCTGCACCTGCCGCTGGGGGCTGGGGGAGGCAGAATTTCCCCCTGGCGGTTTTGAGGCAATAAAGGGGTTTTTGGGGTGGTTTTTTCCTCGCCGTCCCCGCAGCCCTGCTCGGGTTTATGGAGCCTCTCTGCGGTGCTCATTACCGGCGCTGCTTTTGGGTTGGTTCAGCTCCGATTTTTTATTTTATTGTTGCGTTTTATGACTTTTTTTTTTTTTTTCTCCTTCTCCTTTTTTTTTTTTTTTTCCTTTCCTAGGTTATACCGAAAAGAAAAAAATATAAAAAGGGGAAAAAAAAAAGGGAAAAAACGAGGAAGAAATCGCATCCCGCAGCCCCCTTCGCCTGGAGGGATCCGATATAAAATAGGGAACAATTTGTCAGTTACAACAGGAAATAAAAATGATGGATTGGAGGGCCAGGGCCAAGCTCGGCGGCGGCTTCACCTCCTCCGCCCGGGAATGGGGAAAGGATGAGAGAAATCGTGGTGTCGGGGGTGGCTGGGATTTTGGGGGGGATTGTTGGGATTTTGGGGGGGATTGTTGGGATTTTGGGGTGGATTTTTCGGGTTTGGGGTGGGGGTTTTTTAGGAAGGGAGGAAAAGAGGAAAAAAGGGGGGGGAAGGGGAGAAAGGGGGGAAGAAGAGAGAAAAAAAGGGGGGGAAAAGGGGAAAAAAAGGGGTTTCTGCCTCCTTGGGCAATGCCCTTCCTCCCTGGGCCGCCTCCTGTCCCCCTTGGCCTCTCAGTGCCCCCATCCCCACCCTAAATAACCCCGCTCCTCCTCCTCCTCCTCCTGCTGTCCCTCACTTTGGGGTTTCTGCTCGCTCACAAAGGCTCCCCGAGCCCCGCTCCAGCCCCGCCGCCGCTTTGCTTTTTGCTGGTTTTTTTTTTAAATATTTTTAAAGTTTTTTTTCCCTCCCGTTGCCATGGAAACCTTCCCGGGGCTGCGGCTCCAGCTCCGGGGGCTGCCGGGGACAGCGGCGACACCTGGGGACAGCCCCGAGCCCGCGGGGGGCACTGGGGGGTTTGGGGGGCACTGGGGGTGTCCCCCCAGTGTCCCCCCAGTGTCCCCCAGTCCCTCCCAGAGGCCCCAGGTCCCTCCCAGTCCCCTGGGAGAGAGCGGGGACACACTGGGATCGGCTGGGGGGGCACTGGGAGACAGAGGAGAGGAGCGGTGTGGCACTGGGGGGCACTGGGGGGCATTGGGAATGGACTGGGGGGCACTGGGGTGGCACTGGAAGAGACGGGAGTGGATTTGGGGGTCGGGAATTGTCCCCGCAGGAGCGGGTGACCTTTCCCGCTGTCCCCCCCGCCCCGTTCCTGCCTCGCTCCCGGGTTTTATTCCCATTTTCTTCGTGTTTCCCTGCTCGCCGCTGCGGGATTTGAATTTCCCGTCGCAGTGCAGGGAGGGGGGAGCGCCGAGCCCTGTCCCCTGTCTGTCCCCATCCCTGTCCCCAGGGTGAGGAGCTGTCCCCAGGGACTGTCCCCATCTGCAGGACGGTCCCTCCCCCGGTCCCAGACCCCGCCCCAGCTCTGACGCTGTCCCCGGGTCCCCCCCCCCGTCCGAGTCGCTGTCCCTTGTCCCAGGACCTGTCCCCAGCTCCGGGTCACCAGCCCGGCTCTGTCTTTGTCCCCAAAGCCCAGAGATTGTCACAGCTGCGAGCCCCGAGCGCGGCTGTGTCCCCAAACCCCGGCGAGGAGCTGCAGGGTGACCCAAACCCCCGAAAATCTCATTTCCAGCCCCAAAACCTCCGCAGAGGGCGGCGGGGGCGGCTCAGCCTCGCACCTGCCGCTGGAAAATCCTGGTGGGATCAGCCCGGCTTTTGTCCCTCCTGGGGGGACCAGGACAGGCCCAGAATTCCCAAAAATCGCTGTCCAGGAGGAGCCGCAATCCCGCGGCGCTGTTGGAGTAAATCTCCCGGCTCCTCCAGCGCCGCCAGACCCCAATAAATATCTCCATTTCCCCTGTCCTGGAGGGAAGATCTGATCAGCTTTTAAATGTCAAACGTAAAGTAAAGTTTGTCATAAAAGAGCGTGTAAAAAAAAAAAAATAAATAAAGGGAAAAAAAACCCCAAAAAACCAACGGGAAGAGAAAATCCCCCGCTGAGGGGGCCGGAGCTGAGCCAAAAACCGGCGGCACAGACCCCGTTCCTGGGGGGAGAAATCCCCAAATCCTGGGGGGAGAGACCCCAAATCCTGGGGGGAGAGATCCCCCACCCCAGGGGTCGGAACCCCCACCCCAGGGGTCGCTGCCGCCTTTTTGGGGCCGTTTCTCTCCATTTTCACAGCTCGGTGCTGCTGCCCCTCCCCTTTCCCCCCGGATAAATCCCCCCGAGCCCCCCGAGCCCCCCGAGCCCCCTCCCCTCCCGGCGCTCCCGGCTCCCGTGACGCCATCCCCGGTTGAATCATGTCGCCTGGCGCTCCGTGTCCCCTCCGGCCGCGATTTACGGCCCGTCCCGGGGGGCCGCGACACCCGCGGGGCGCCCCGAGCTCCCGGGGTCCCCTCGGGCCCGTGGTGGCCACGCGGGGCCAGCGCGGGGGGGGAGCGGCCGCTCCAGACTGGAGACGGGGTTTGGGGGGGCTCGGGGGCTGCTGGGGGTCCCTCTTGTCCCCATCCCTGTCCCCTCCTGTCCTGGGCCGGGACTGGAATCGGGATTGGGATCCAGACCGGGATTGGGACCTGGATCTGGACCGGGATGGATGGGGCAGCCCCCCCGCCCCCCATAACCCCATCCCGGGCCCCCCCATCCCCTCAGGAGCCCCCCAAGCCCCCCGGGCCCCCCCAAACGCGGAGCTGGATTTTCATCCGAACGTTCAGGGCAGCGAGCGGAGCCGCGGCCGGAGCGGGGAATAAAACAATAAAATGGGAAAAAGAGGGAAAAAAGATGGGAAAGGGAGAGGGGAAAGGGGGGGAGCGGGAGGGAGGGGCTGCGGGGGGGCTTGGGGGGATTCGGGGCTGAGGTTCGGGGGGATGGAAGGTTCGGGGGGACGGGAGGGGGCTGGGGAGGGGCGCGGCCCCCCCGTGGTTTGGGGGCTCCCCCCCTCTGCCGGAGCCCCCCCAGTCCCGGCTCCTCATTATTGATTTCCCGCTAATGGCAGTTAATTATCGCTATGATTTAATTAACGGCCGAGACGGCTCCCGCAGCAGCAGCGCTGCCCAGAAAGCCGCGGCCGGGGGGGGACACGGGACCCGGGGGGTGACACGGGACCTGGGGGAGTGACAGTGTACCGGGGGGTGACAGTGTACCGGGGGGGTGACAATGTACCGGGGGGTGGGTGACAATGTACCGGGGGGGTGACAGTGTACCGGGGGGTGACAATGTACCGGGGGGTGACAATGGCCCCCCGGGGACACAGTGGGGACACAGTGGGGACACAGTGGGGACACACATGCGCACACTCACACTCGCGTGCGCGCTCACGTGCTCGCCCCAGGCGCGCGGAGCTGCGCCCCCGCTTTTTCCCGCCAGAGGGCGCGCGGGGCTTCGCCCCGCCCAAAGCTCCGCCCAAAGCTCCGCCCAAAGCCCCGCCTGAAGCCCCGCCTAAAGCCCCGCCCCGGTCTCCGCCCTCCGCCTCTCCCGATCCTCCCGCTCGGTAGGGGGCGCCTCGCCGCCTCCCCGGCCGCGCTTCCGGACGCGCCTGCGCACACGGAGCGGCCGCGACCTGCCCGGCGGAGCCCGGTGAGAGGGGGACAGAGCCCGGGGGGACCGGACAGAGCCCGGGGGGACAGAGCCCGGGGGAGTACAGAGCCCGGGGGACACTGAGAGCCCCGGGGGAGGACAGAGCCCTTCGGGACCGGAGGCGAGCGGAGCCCCCGCGCTGTGGCGGGGGACACGGCCGGTGCCGCCCCCTCAGGACCCGGTTTGGGGGGGACGTTCCCTCACGCGGCCTCTTGGGGTTCCCGGCCCAGTCCCCACGTCCCCTGTCAGGGCTGGGGATCCCCAGGCCGTGCCCGAGACCCCCAGGGCCCGTCTCGGCCCTGCCTGTGACACCCTCACGCTTTGCAGCGGCTCCTCCATCCCTGACCCCAAAGTGCCACCACGGTGCCCTGCCGGCAGCGACACGTCCTGCCCCTCCCGTGTGTCCCCATGTCCCCGTGTGCCCCCCCCGAGCCGGGGCCAGCCGTGGGGCCGGACACCCCGCGCCTCAGCCCTTCCTGCCCCTGTCCCTCCAGCCGTGTCCCGCGTGTGTCCCTCGGCCGTGTCCTGCACGTGTCCCTCCGTCCTCGCCATGTTCACCTGTGCAAAGTTCGTCTCCACTCCTGCGCTTGTGAGTAGTGACAGCGTGACCCTGCAGTGGGACAGGGCTGGGGTGAGCTGTGACCTGTGAGGACACAGGGCTGGGGTGACGTGTGTCCCCCAGGTGAGCTCGCTGTGTGCCCTGCAGGTGTGGAGGAGCTCGCGGGTGCTGGGCCAGCCCCTGTCGGCCGCAGCGCTGAGCAGCCCCGAGGCCCGGCCGGAGCAGGTAACGCACCTGGGTGGGGGTCAGCGTGCTGGGCAGTGCCCCCCGCAGGGGAAACTGAGGCCCAGGAGGGGCCGGGGTGAGCTCAACCCCACCTGCCCCCCAAACTGTCCTCCAGGTGTGGCCGGGAGCCGCCCGGGCCCTGCGGACGAGCGCTGCCCAGCGGGACATCGACACGGCCGCCAAGTTCATCGGTGCCGGCGCTGCCACCGTGGGGGTGGCCGGCTCTGGGGCCGGCATCGGCACCGTGTTTGGGAGCCTCATCATCGGCTACGCCAGGTCAGGGCAGGGGGGACAGGGGGGCTCTGGGGGGGACAGGGGTGGCCGTGCCCCCTGACCCAGCCCTGCTCCCCACAGGAACCCCTCGCTCAAGCAGCAGCTCTTCTCCTACGCCATCCTGGGCTTCGCCCTCTCTGAGGCCATGGGGCTCTTCTGCCTCATGGTGGCCTTCCTCATCCTCTTCGCCATGTGAGGAGCGGGCGGCGGTGACAGCGGCGGTGACAGTGACGGAGCTGTGCCTGGGGCTGGTGGCCCCGTGCCCAGCCGGGAATACCGGGGGCAGGGAATAAAGACGGTTTTGTGACAGTCTGAGCTCCTCGTGTCTCCTTGGTGGCCTCGGCCAGTGTCACCTCTCTGCAGCTGGATCTGTCCCCACAGGGTCACCCCGGGGAGGTGGCGGTGTCCCCTCTGGGCTGAGCCTGGCTGCCACTCTCGGTCATGTCCCCGAGGGAACACTGATGCCCAAGAGCACCTGGGCTGTCACCTGCATCCATCCCTGCGGGACACCTCAGCCGGGAGGGGCTGCGGGGCTGGCATGTCCGTGTCTCGTGGTGCCCTGGGGGTCCCGGGGATGTCCCAGGTGTGTCCCGGGGTGTGTCCCAAGTGTATCCCGGAGTGTCCCGGGGTGTCCCAGGTGTGTTCCCACTCCTCTCGTGTAGCGGTCCCCGCAGCGCGCGGGGACTCGCGGGCGGGGTCTGTGTCTAACCACGCCCACTGGGCGTGGCGCGCACGCCCCTTCGCTGCCGAGGCCCCGCCCCCAGTGCATCTCATTGGCCGCCTCGCCGTTCCCTCCCCGCGGGTCTCGCGAGAGCCTCGCGCGCGGGGCGGGGGGGGGCCGCGGGAGCCCCAGCGCGAGCGGCGCCAGCGTGAGGACCCGGCCCGGCTCCCTCAGGTAACGGCGGCTCGGGCACGGCGGGAGCGCGGCCGCCCCGAGAGGTTCCGCGGTGGCCGCGGGGCAGCTCCGGCGGGGCCGGGAGCCCCGGCCGGCCCCTCCCCCCACAACTCTCCCTGAGTTTTCGTGAGGCAGCGGCTCCGCCCGCCTCGGCCCCGCGCTGAGTGACAGCGCGCTCGGACCAATCGCATCGCGCGCAGCCCCTGAGCGGCGGGCGCGGCGGCCAATGGCGGGCGAGGGGGCGCCGCTCTGTGGCCAAGCCCCGCCCCGGGGGCGGGGCCGAGGGGCTGTGAGGGGCCCGGGCGGTGCCTGGGGGAGCGCGGGGGGCCCGGGGGGGGGCCCGGAATGGGACTGGGGGGGCTCAGGGCTGAGGGGAACCCCGGAATGGGGCTGGGGAAGACACAGGGGGATCCCCGGAATGGGGCTGGGAGCGCCCGGGGGGAGCCCCGGAATTTTGGGGACAGTCAGCGGGACTGGGGGGTCTGCAGGGACCTTAAGGGTGGGGGCTCTTGGGGGATATGAGGGGTGCGGACAGGGGGCAGTGACCGTGGGGGTTTGCAGATGTGCGGGGATTTAAAGGGAGAAGGATTCTGGGGTGAACCCTGGAGAGGCAGGAGGGACCCTGAGGGGCTCGGGTGAGGCTTTGGATGATGAGGGGGAATTTGGGGGTGGGGGACACCCCTCAGTGCCCTGAGGAGATGTGGGCTGGCAGGTACGGGACCTCAGAGCTGGGGGTCCCGGGGCTGCAGGAGCCCCTGGGCTGCGTTTGGGGAGCTGGGGGTGTGTAACTGCCCTGGCCCTGGGTGAAGGGAGCAGCAGGAAGGTGCACACATCAGGAACTGGAGTTGAAGGAGTTTGGTCTCAAGTCAGGGGTTAATTCCCACCGGGAATTGAGGGCTGACTGTGAGCTGGTGGAAGTGGGGAGGTTTCACCTGTACCTGCTCACCTTTCCTGGCACTGGTGATCCCACTGATCCGCCTCGGAGCTGTTCCTGCTCCAGGACCCCCCAGCCCTGCTGAGGGAAGGGATTACCTGGCTCAGGTGTGAGCACACAAACTCCTTGTTCGTGCTCAGGTCTCCCCGTCTCATTCCTCCTGCCCCTTTATTTGCACTCTTCCCACATTCTGCTGCTTTTCCCAGTCCCACTGTTGTCCCTGTGGAGGTGCCGTCTCCTTCCCCATCCAGGTCCCTCTAAGGACACCCTTCCAGGTTATTCATGTCTTATTCTGCCTCTTGGGACTTTGTTCCCCTGGGGATGATCCAGAGGGGTTCTCCAGTTCTTGGCTCCACCAGTAACTGTCCCTCAAGCAGCTCTGGATCAGAATCCAGCGGCAATTCCTGCTTGGCTGGGGGCTTTTCTCAGCAGGGACGGAGAATAACTGCAGTGTTTGGAGATGGGGGAGGCAGGTGGGCAGAGCCGCCAGGTTCCCGTCAGAGGATGGACATTCCCTGTCAGAGGATGGACATTCCCTGTCAGAGGATGGACATTCCCTGTCGGAGGGTGGACATCCCCTGTCTGGGAGGGCGGACATTCCCTGTCGGAGGGTGGACATTCCCTGTCAGAGGATGGACATCCCCTCTCGGGGAGGGTCGGCTCACACCCAGCTCCTGCAGCAGGACTGGGGTGAGCCCTGCGCCGGCTCCGATCCCGCCTGGTCTGGAGAGGTTGTGGAACACCTCTCAGGAAAGGGTTTTGATCCTGGTCCTTTGAGCTGGTTGGGATTTGAGTTGGGAGTTGGTTTCCCATAGGCCTGTCTGCTTTGGGAACCTGAAACCAGCCCTTTTCTGAGGGGAAAATTCCTGGTTTTGCGTGCCAGCCCTTGGTGGTCCTGAGCTGTGGGACACTGAGCACTTCCCCGGCGAGCCCCCAGGGATTGTGTCCACCCTCCTCACCGCTCCACGTGCAGGAATTTCAGTCTTTTCCCGGGATTTGTGTGTTCTCCCGTGTCCCTCCCAAGCTGCCGGCATCCCTGTGGCACCGAGCAGCTCGGGGTGGACGGGGTTTGCAGCACAGCCCTGAGATCCGGGCTCTCCTTCCCTCTGCTTGGAGCAGGAAAAGGCTTCACACAAACTTTGGGAATGTGTTAAACCTCCCTCTGGAGATTCCTCTTTCGCTCTGATTCGGCCCTGCTGTGCCCAGGGCTCGTCTCTGCCGTGGATTTCTGTTTTATTTCTGCTTTCTCGAGGTTCCTTATTCCCCAGTGTTGTCCAGCGCTTCCCAGCAGGTCCCAGTGGTGCCGGGGGTTGTTGGGGTTGAGCTGCAGGTGCACACGGAGGTGCTGGCCCCACCTGGGCAGGTGCAGGAGCCCTCCCTGCTCGGGGCAGCTCTGAAAGGTCCCTGGGACAGCTGGGAAGCGTGGAAGGACACGGCAAAACCAATTCCAGCTTCTCATCCGTGTCTCTATTCCCATTTCTTCCAAAATCCCTCTGAGCCCGGCCGGAGCATGGATTAAAGGGGGATTTGGGATGGGAATCCCCCTGGCTTTGGAAAATGAGGAAGTTGGAGAGAGGAAGCAGCAGCGGGGCTGGGGGACAGCCGGGGCTGTGGGGTGGGGTCCGGCTGACCTTTACTGTCCATCCCGAGGAAAGGAGTCCTCCCTCCCCGCTCCTTGGAGCTGCTCTCAGCATCCCAGGGACGAGGCAGGGAGGGCTGGGAGCTGCTCCGTGCTGAAGCTGTGCTTGGAAGGGCTCCCTGGAGCAGGCTCCGTGCCCACGGGCTGGTTTTGTGTGGCGGGGAAGGAGCTCTGGTTTGGATTTGGCTTTGGACTCCTTTTCTGCTGCATCCCACGTGATGCTGCCCTGCCTCTGTTTGGATTTATTTATCCTTCGGACTTTCTTGGGGCCTTCTTTTTCTTTGCCTTCTTTATTTTATTATTTTATCTTTTTTCCTCCTTCTTTTTTTCCTCCTTTTTTTTTCTATTCCTGTTCCTGGCACTGGGAATCGAGGCCAGGTTTCCCAAACTGCTCTTCCTCCCTCGTTCAGCACCGAGCTGTGCTGCAGCCAGGGATGGAACGCTGCCAGAAAAGAACCTTTTGGTGAGAGGCCTTCAGCACTGGGGACCTGTTGCTTCCTGGAATTCATCAATTATTTTCTCCCCATTCCAGTCGACCTTGGAATTCACAGTTTTGGCTTTAAGGGATTTGTGGGATTGGGGTGAGAAGGGTGGGGTCACCCAGCGGCTTCCCTGAGGAACCAGAGGTGGTTTCTCTTTGGGCTGGAGGTGTGTGAGAAGTGGAGAGACTGAAACTGGGTTCAGTCAGCTCTCCCAGCACAGCATTCCCAGCTTTTGTCTGGGTTCCTGCTTGGAATCCTCGGTGGATCTCCGGGTCCTGCTTTCCACTCTCCGCTTCTTCAAATCTGCTTGGCCCAGACCCGGAAAGTTCTGGCCTCACCCAGGTCCTGGCCAAGTTTAACCCAAATTCTGTCCACTTAAACCACACTGCAGCACCTGGGGTTTCTCTGCAAACCTTCTCCTGGAATATTTCTGGCTGCTCTTGGGTTTTTAGGCTCGTGCATCAAACAACGGCGCCGCCAAAGCGCGCGAGGCTCCGAGAGCTGAGTAAAGGGAGGTGCCCGGGCGGGATGGAATGGTAACAGGTGGGACAGAGTATTTTTATTTTATGGGGAGAGCAGTGCGGGGCCTCCCCGTCCTGCCCTGGCTCCGTTGTTTGGATTCACGAGCAGGGTTTTATCCGTAGGTTCTCCTTTGCCTCCCAGGCTCTCCCGCTCCTCGCAGCCCTGACTTTGCTCTTCCCTTCAAAGCATCCACGCGCATTGGCAGGGGAAATATGTTCCAGCTCAGCTCGGGGCTCTCATGCCTCGTTTGCAGCAGCTTTCATTGAAACAAGGGCTCTGAAGTGGTGAAATAATTTCAGGAAATGGGACTCCAGCTTCTGGGTCACTCAGGCATTTCCGAGGTAAAATACTGCGCTCTCCGAGGCCGTCGTGGCTTCCTTGTAATTACCCGGGCTGGGTGAGGAGCGGTGGCTCTCCGAGGCCTTTCCTTCCTCCCGTAAAGCTGAATTATTTCCCCGTGCCGCCGTAGATCTCCGGCACAGCCCGAGATGGATCACCCTGATGCCGGCACAGAGGCCACCCCGGATCCTGCGGAGCCTGGCGGCCTCTGCCTCTGGAATTGCTGCTGGGGGAGGCTGGGAGGAGGAGGGAGAGCCTTTTCCTGCAGCTCCTGGGGGCAGTTTGGGTTTGCTTTTTCCTGGGGGCAGGCACAGGTCGTGCCCTTGGGGCAGCTGGAGCTCTTGAAGGCTGCTCCGACCTTCCTGGAGCCACCGAGTGCCACGGAGCGATGCCCGAACTCGCTGCTGTGTTTTGTGGGAGCTCCCAAATTCCCTGTCCAGGTGCTGTGGCCGAGGTCAGGGCGCTGCAGTGACCCTGTGAGGTCTCTGTGTCCCTTCCCAACAGGTTTGACCCTTTTCCCAAACCCTTTTTGGAATTTCTCTGCGGTCCATCTGCCCTGGGAGGGCTTTGGGAGTCACTTGGAGTCACTTTCGGGCCAGATGTGAGGTTCTAACAGGAATGGTGCCGCTCCAAGGCTGTTTTAAGGCACTTCCAAGCGAGAAATGAGGGTTTTGCACATCTCCGACACCCCCGAGGCGATGAGGTCCTGGCTTGGTGAGGATCCTCTCCCTGAACTCCCAGAAAGGCCCAGCCCCGAGGGAAATGCTTGGACTTGGCTGAGGTTTCTCTGTAAACGACTCGTTAAACACTCTGTGGCTGGGGGGGATTTGTTTCCAGCGAATTCCCTGCCAATATTCCAGTTTATACAGTTGGGTTTGCTTTGCTTTACCAAGCCCACGAAGCGTGAGGCTGTTGTGCCTCCAAAGCAGCTTTTACAGCCCAGGCTCTTGGCCTCCTTTCCCACAGGACAATTTTCAGCTCTCGCAGCTTTTTGGTTACAAAGCAAACACCCTCCCTCCTTCCCTCACACCCCAAAATAACTTGAAAGTCGGAGTTTGGGCCCAAGGGGGCCTCTCCCTGCAAAACTGAAAGTCTTTCGCAATTTCCATGGGTGGATCCCAGCTGGGAGAGGCAGGGAGAGCTCCGGGCACCCCGAGGGGCAGGAGCAGCTCCGTGTCCGGTGTCTCCAGCTTCGCCCTGAGACCAGGCAGCGGTGGGAGCGCGGGGCCAAGCTGGCTCTTGGAGGGCTTGAGCTGCTGTTGTTGCCTCATCTGAGGATGGATCACGGTGCTGCCAGCCATCCCCAGGCTGGCACAGGGAGGGCACAGCCAGCCTGGCCAGGACAGGGCTCTGTCCCTGCGCTGTCTGGGTGACCCCGCTGCCCCCAGCCCGTCCCGAGTGTGCCGAACGTTCCTCCCGAGGCTCAGGAAGCTCGGGGCTGGCCAGGACTGCCCTCAGCAAAACAAGGAGCCTTTCCTGGCCCAGCCTCAGCACTCTGCTTCCTTCCTCGCATTTTCAGTGGGAAATCTCGGGCTGTTCAGCAGAGCCTGGGGGCAGAGCCTGCTGCTTCCTCCTGGGCTGGAGATGGCAGTGGGGGCTGCCTCCCCTCTCCTGGAGCGCGCTGGGGTTGGCACTGCCACCGGCTGCCAGGGGTTTGTGTATTCTCCTGGGAGCCAGAGGCTTCTCCAGCCCAGATCTGCAGCCATCCATAATAATCTCGTTTATTGTGGCTTTCTCTGCTCTCCCCCTGCCCGCGCTCGGGGCTGGGCCGGTGCCTGGAGCAGCGCCTGTGTTTGAATGGGTTTGTTTGTGCTGGGCTGGGGTTGCTGGAGCCGCTCCTGGCGCGGCTCCCGGGGCTCAGCAGAGTCACCCAGACGGAGCTGGGGTGGCCTGGCCACTCCTTGGGCTCTGAGAATTAATCCCACGGAGCTCAGGCTCATCCCGAGTTTAACTCCTGCCTCGCTTGTGCACTGAGCTGGACGTGGAGGGCAGTGAGGAGGAGGAGGGAACAAGCTGGCACACTGGAACCCAGGCTGGGATGAAGGCTGCGTGCTTTTTTGGGGCAATTTGTGGATAAAACCCCATTTCTGCCTGTGCTCCTGCTGCCAGCCAGGTGCCGTGGTTTTCCTGCCTGGATCCTCCCCCTCCTCCAGGACTCTGTGCCCCATTTAATGGCCTGGCAGGGTTTTGGTGCTGCCTCCTGGCACAGGCACCTCACCTTCAGCTGCACCTTTGCTTGGGCTTGTTCCTGCAGGCCTGAGGGCAGCGGGGATTGTGTCTGAGCACTCATCCCATCTGGGGTGTGCGTGACCATTCCCGGTGCCATTCCCGGTGCCATTCCCGGTGCATTCCCGGTGTGTTCCCAGTGCCATTCCTGGTGCATTCCCGGTGCCATTCCCGGTGTGTTCCCAGTGCATTCCCGGTGCCATTCCCGGTGCCATTCCTGGTGCATTCCCGGTGCCATTCCCGGTGTGTTCCCGGTGCCATTCCCGGTGCCATTCCCGGTGTGTTCCCAGTGCCATTCCCGGTGCCATTCCCGGTGCCATTCCCGGTGTGTTCCCAGTGCCATTCCCAGTGCCATTCCCGCCCGCCCTGCAGTGCCCAGATGCAGTGGGGCACCAGCATTCCTGCCACACGAGTCACGTGCCAGGACAACAATAGAACCTTATTTTTAGAGTGTTTTCCAGCCCAGCCCTATCCCCAGCATCCAGAGCTGAGGTCCAGGGAGTTTCTTCCAGAAGAGACTCAGATTCCCAAATCCTGTCTTGAGATGCTTCAGCCTCAGCTCTCCTCTATCCCATCTGGGACAGCCCCGTGGGAGCTTCCCCAGCACAAAGCCCGATCCCAAAACGTGTGAGGGCAGGCCGGGCTGGGGGGGCAGCCCAGAGCCTGTGACCCTTCCCGTGTCCCACACATCACCTCCTGTGGCTCAGGCCAGGCACGCGTGGAGCACCTTGGAGGAAAAGCTCCAGAAGTGCCAAGGGGGCTTTGGAAACGTCACCCTTGTGCTGCCCCTTCCTCCCAGGGTGTTTGCAGGCAGAGCTCTGGGCCGGCTGCCAGGAGGTGCCAGCGGGGGACAGCCCGTTCGGGAAGGCTGCGCTGTGATCGCTGGCCTCGAGCGTGGAACGGGGCTGATTCCTTCCCAGGGACTGCAGCATTCCCCCCTGGAATGTCTGGCCCGGGATAACGGGCTCTGCTGCTGTTGATGGCTCCGGGAACATGGCTTGGGACCACTCGGGGTTTATGGGCCGAGGCACCGTGGGGACAGCAGCAGCTGGGCTGGCAGCATTCTGCGGGAAAGGAGCGGGAATTTGGGAGATGGGGGGGAGAAGCCGGCTCAGCCCAGCGTGAACAGGGGCTCCGGGGGGCAGCAGGGAAAGGGAATGTTCTGGTTTTCCTTGGATCCTGGGCAGCCCTTGTGGGTCTGTAAAACTCAGACTTTGATTTCAGAGAAGCTGCTGCTTTGGGAAGGAGTTAAAGCTGCTGCAGCTGAAGGTGGGAAGGGGATCCAGAGGGATCAGGAGATCCCGTGGGAGTCTGGAACCACAGCAAGTGCTCAGCTCTGGCTCTGGAGCAGGGCCCGCAGGGAGGGGGCTCTGAGGGGGCTGGACACGCTCTGGGTGTCACTTCCAGCCAGCCCAGGTGACTTGTGTGGGTCAGGAGGGGAGGAACCAGTGGGATCGGGTGCCTCGGGATGGAGGGGATCCCCGTGCCCTCAGCAGCACTGGGGCAGCATTTGGGATCCCCAAGTTCCCAGTTTGGGGTGTCCTGGCTGTGTCCCCATCCAGAGTTTTGTTGTCACCTCGAGGCTTGGGCAGGATTTGCCCTTCCCGCTGTCCAGAGCTGCTGCTGTGCCCTGCTCCGCTGCCTCCTGTGTCACTTCTGGGGATTTCTGGGGCCATCCCTGATGTTTGGGTGCCTTTGTTCCCCCATTCCTGTCGGTGCCAGGTTCGTTTATCCCCGTTCCTGCGTGCACAGTCCCTGGAGTTCGGCTCCATAAATCCAGACCCAGCCCAGCGCCGGGCATCTCTGCCTCCTGTTTTTGTGGGATCACAGCTCCCCTCTCGTCAGCCTTCGGGTCTTGCTGCCATGGCTGAGGGCAGGGAATTCACCTCCTGCAGCAGAAGAATCACCAGATTTGTTCATTTTAAGCAGCTCATTGATTCCTTTCCTGGGGAGCAGAAGGGGCCGCTCCTGCCCAGCTGCATTCTTGGAGCTCCTTCTCACACAGTTCCTAAAAATACCAACCCTCAGGGCTGCAAGTGCAAAACCCTTCTCCCCCCAGTCCTGGCTCCCTTCCTGGCATTCCAGCATCTCCCAGCTCGGAGCAGGAGGTGCTGGAAGCCCCCTGGAGCAGCCCCGAGTGTGTTCCCACAGCAGCTTCCCGAGGAGAGAGCATTTGCTTTATTCCAGCTTTTTAAAATCCTGCTGTAAAAATATCAGTGGGTGGAGGGAACCGTTATTTCTTGAGCTTGAGACTGGGGGGGAGGGTTTTTCTTTATTTACTCTTATTTTTTATTAATGAGAACAGCTTCACTTGTAGCATAATAGGAGTGAGTGTTTTGTTATCCTTGGCTGTAATCCGTGATAAACTGCCCCTGCCATCAGCCTTGTAGTTTACCCACTGGGGAGCCCGATTATTGCCTTGTAAAACGGAGCACCACTCCTATAATCCCTTAATTAATTAAATGACAAATTTTAGTTCTCTCCCATTGAAAATATAACCGGTGCAGAGAGAGGCCTTGGATTTATTTGATGGCTGCTCGCTCGCACTTTGTTTTCCTGTGGATTGCCACTGTCCCTGCTGGTTTGTTTGCATGGGGGGGATTCTTGGGTTGGCCCAGGGCTGCCTTTGATGATCCCTGTGGATCCCAGGATATTCCCTGATCCCATAAATGCCGAGGGAGGGCGGATCGGGCCGCGCTGAGGGGGTTTTGCTGCTGCCCCTCCGCAGGGCTGAGCGGGGTCCCCACCTTGCAGGAGGTGACACCGAGCCCCAGGAGCTCCTCTGGGTGATGGTGAAACCCCGGGAAGCTCCCACACCTTTCCAGGTTCCCTTCCAGCTGTAAAACCCCACCCAGCCCCTCCCAAATCCCAAACCCCGGCTGCAGTTACTCCCATCTCCTGATGAACGATGTCCCAGCAGAGGGGCAGCTCCTGCTGGTGCTTGGGGGATTTTTGGGGCCATTTAAGGATTTCTGTCCCTTATCTGCTCCGCAGGCTGCTGAAGGATGGGTGACGACCGGCCCTTCGTGTGCGGCGCCCCGGGCTGCGGACAGGTACGAGCTGCTTTGGGGTTTAACGGGGTTTAACGGGGTTGGGGCCGGTTTATCCCGGAGCTGGAGCACTCCATGGGATCCCGGGAGGAAAGCAGAGCCGGGACTGCAGGGCTCCGGTCCAGTTGTGAGCTCTCAGCTCACAGGATCTGCAGGGCTCCAGTCCTGGTTGAGCTCTCAGCTCACAGGATCTGCAGGGCTCCGGTCCTGGTTGAGCTCTCAGCTCACAGGATCTGCAGGGCTCCAGTCCTGGTTGAGCTCTCAGCTCACAGCAGAACCCCCCGGGCTGGGGTTGTGCTGCCCCGGCCTCCCCTCGTTCCACTCCCGGAGATAAACCCTCAGCCCTCCAGGGCCAGGAGGCTCCCGAGTTCCTCCTCTGGAGCAGCTGGGAATGTGACAGGTGATGGGCTGTGGTAAATGGTTCCCCAAAATGCTATTTTGGGATGGGCTTTTTTCTGTGCCCATTGGGAATTTCTGCTCCCTGGAGCTGCTGCGGAGTTTCCCAGGATGAGAGAGGTGGAGGAGGCCCATCCTCCTCCAGTCACACCTTCCCATCCCGTTTTCCTTCCATTTCCAGGGAAAATGGGGCTCCAGCCTGGCACTTGGTACTGGGAGGATCAGAGGGATCATGGAATTGCTGCTGGGGCTGATTTAGTGGGATCTGCTGGAAGCTGGGGCTGCCCTGGAAGTGCAGCCTGGGCCCAGCCCAGCAGGGTTTGGGGTTGTCTGTTCTGGAGCACTGGGAACTCCGAGTTTCTTGTTTTGGGAGTTGTGGCTCTGAGTCAGATGTCAGGGGACGTGCTCACCGAGCCTTCCTGGCTGTGCTTGGCTTCCCCAGCTGGGATTGGGATGGGTTTGGGAATGATAACCCATCCCAAGGACCCTGTGTGTGTGTCCAGTTCCTCAGTTTGTTCAACACCTTCCTGCCTCCTGTAGGGCTTTAAATCAAATTGAACTGAACTGAGCTCTGCATGCCCAGAGAGCCTCCTCTGCGGGATCCGTGCTGTTGTTTCTTTTTGGAGCACACAAATGGGTCCAACCCCTCACCTGGGAACTCCTGGGGACTTTAAAAATGTGTATTTAGGGTTTCCCAGCTTTCTGGGCATCGTGGCATGAGCCTCACCCAGATCCTTCCTCCTCCCCTTGCAGGTGAACTTCCTCCTTTTACCTTTTCTTCTTTTTTCTTTTCTTTCTTTCTTTCTTTTTTTTTTTTTTTGGGAGGCTGCTTTTTATCTGAAACTTCTCTGCCTGTGAAATTGTGCAGGCCATTTATAAAATGTATTAGCTGTGTTTGAGCACTTAATGGTGTGAGCCCTTCAATCACACGGCCTTAAAATCGGCTTCAAACAAGCAATTAAGGCAAACAACAATGTATTTAAATTTAATCTCCCACAATCTCCCACAAATGACATATAAAGGTGGCTGCTTCCTCCTCTCGCTGTTCCAGCCTGCTGCTTATGGGTAATTCCGACAATTCTTCATGTTAATATGGAAATGCTGGAATCCTGGTAATTCCGAGCGGGATGATTCATGGGGATCCAGCCTGACCTCGTGCGCGCTTTTCCCAGAACGTCCTTCAGGGCTGGGACGTGAGGATCCAGCCCAGCTCCACGGGAAGCGCTTCCAGGCACGGGCAGCCCCGGCAGCGGGGGAAGCGGGGCTGAATTCCAGGCCAGCCTGGTTTGTAGGGCAGAGGATCCTCCCTGTGGAATTCTGGGCATCCCATCAAACCCCACTCCAGAGCTCCCGGTGTAAATCCCGGTGTTCTCCCTGGGTTTTTGCACCTGAGCCTGGCACGGAGCCTTGCCAAGCCCTGCTCAGCCCTCAGCCCCCGTCCTGAGCCAGTCCTGGCTGGGCTGAGCTTTGCAGGGCCAGGGAGCACAGCGGGATCCTTGGGATGAGCACAGAGGATCCCTGGGATGGGCACAGAGGATCCCTGGGGTGGGCACGGAGGATCCCTGGGATGAACACGGAGGATCCTTGGGATGAGCACAGAGGATCCTTGGGATGGGCACAGAGGATCCCTGGGATGGGCACGGAGGATCCTTGGGATGGGCACAGAGGATCCTTGGGATGGGCACAGAGGATCCCTGGGATGGGCACAGAGGATCCCTGGGATGGGCACGGAGGATCCTTGGGATGAGCACAGAGGATCCTTGGGATGGGCACAGAGGATCCCTGGGATGGGCACGGAGGATCC
>NW_005087726.1:148853-175448 GCF_000331425.1 Pseudopodoces humilis | reverse complement strand
AAACCCCACTCCAGAGCTCCCGGTGTAAATCCCGGTGTTCTCCCTGGGTTTTTGCACCTGAGCCTGGCACGGAGCCTTGCCAAGCCCTGCTCAGCCCTCAGCCCCCGTCCTGAGCCAGTCCTGGCTGGGCTGAGCTTTGCAGGGCCAGGGAGCACAGCGGGATCCTTGGGATGAGCACAGAGGATCCCTGGGATGGGCACGGAGGATCCTTGGGATGGGCACAGCGGGATCCTTGGGATGAACACGGAGGATCCTTGGGATGGGCACAGCGGGATCCTTGGGATGGGCACAGCGGGATCCTTGGGATGGGCACGGCTGGGAGCTCTGGGGAGGGAGGATAAATATGGGACAAGGTGCCCCAAGGTGCCCAGTCCCTTTTTTGCTCGCTGAAATTCAGGATCAGCCTCCTCCAGCTCCCTGGGGTTGGGAGGAGGAGCAGGAATGGCAGAGCCAAGCTGAGCTCTGCGGAACCAGCACTGATTCCCCCTTTTGTGTAAGGTCAAAAATCAAATTCTTTTGCTTCCCATTTAATTCTTTGCCCCAGCAGCTGCTTCCTTGCCTCTGTAGCTGACACCAGCCCCATCTTTTATGCCTTAAACCCTTTTTCCTCCCTTTTTCCTCCCTTTTTCCTCCGTTTTTCCCCGTTTCCAGCAGGAGAAGCTGCTGAGGGCAGCGAGGAGGGCACCCAGAATAGCCGAGCAGCGCGGCCGGGGCGTGCAGAGGGCTGTAAACATGTTTGGGGTTGCCAGGGCTGCAGGGGGGGTATTTTGGGATTCTCCCAGCTCCCAGCTGCCAGCAGCCGGCCGGGGTGGCACAGCTGACCCGGAATGTGCCGCGGATGCTGCCGGTAAAAGATCCCGGCCAAGGTCGAGCGTCCGGAGCCTGCCCGCAGGGACAGGTGCTGAATGTCCGGCTCCGAGCGAGGGAACGGGGCTGTTCCTGCCCCTGGAAGGGCAGCAGGGAGCTGGAGCAGGCCCCTGCCTCTGGAATGCCCCTGGAAAGCGGAGAGGGATGCCTGGAGCCAGGGTTTCCTGGTGAAATGGATCGGGGTGGTGTGTGCTGCTAATCACCCTCCCAAGCTCCGAATTCCAGCGCTCCAGGGCTGGGACAGGCAGTGGGACAGCTCCACCTCGTTAATTAGGGAATTAAACCTTCCGTTGGCTCATTAAGGCACCTGTAGCACAGCTCCAGAGCCGGGGGGGGCTTCAGCTACTGCTTCAGGAGCCACAGGGAAGTTTCTCCGTGTCTGGATCCACCTTCCCCCTTGGAAAACGGCCCCAAACCCCCTCAAGGCCCCAGCAGATGCCAGCCCTGGGCTGCTCCAGGCTCTCCAGAGCATCCTTGTGGAGGAATATCCTCGTTAATGAAATGGTTTGGCTGCTCCTGCTGCCCAAGCCAGCGGCAGGACCGTGGTACTGAATATGTTTAACAGGGAGCACGACTTCCCCAGCCCTGCCCTCCCTCCCTGCGCAGCGTTTCCCTTTTACAAGGCACACAAATCATCCCTCCGGCCCTAATTCCAGAGCTCCAGTTATCCAGGCCATTTCCTCAGACAATCGTTTGCTTTTTAAACCCCCCCTTAATTTACCAATTTATTCCCCCTAAACCCTTGCTCGGAGGTGCTGCTTTGTGCAGCGTCCAGGAAACGCCGAGTCCAGAACTTTTCACGAGGCCAGAAAATGATTTTTTTTTTTTTCCCCCCTCTTCTCACTGGTTTATTGTATCCTCTTATCTTGTCATATAATAGAAATAATGTTTATGGCGTCGAGGCCTCAGCATCACTTGGCATTTAACCAACCTCAAAAGCAGTTTATTGCTTTGTATACTCTGCTGCCATGGCCATTATCCCTTAAATCTCTATTGCCCAGTAATGGATGAGCTCCTGCCATTGGCTGAGCTGGGCTTTGGGGCTTGTATAATCCAAACCAATGTGGATTATTCCCTTTACAGGGTGTGCAGAGGGGGGAAAATGGGCCTTTTCCCCTTGGCTGTCACCGCTCCAGCTGTGGGGTGGCACCGTGTCCCCCTGACATTTCCAGCTGTGGCACCGGAGCCGTGCCTGCTCCTGGCACTGCTTCACCCCACGGCCAGCAAGGGAGGGGTTCCCCAGTGCTGTCCTGGCCCTGGGGGCAGCTCCTGGAGCAGCTCCTGGGCAGGAAAAAGGCAGGAACAGAGGGAAGCGGGAGTGGGCAGGGAGGAGGGGACACAGTGACCAGGTGAGCAGGACACCATGGTGGGGCTGGTCTCAGCTCCAGGACACCACGGTGACCAGGACACCACAGTGACCAGGACACCACGGTGACCAGGATGCCGTGGCACTGGGTGCTCCGTGTCACCAGGAGCCAAGCGCAGGGCTGGGTGTCCCAGGGAGCGGCTCCCGTGCCACCTCCAGCCCTGCAGGTGCCCCAGCCGTGCCAGCCCTCCCCCCACAGCCCCTCCCGAGCGCTGCTGCTGCCCCTCCCTGCACAGAAAACACGGAATTTAGCTGGGGAGCAGGGGTGGAATGCCCCTGTGCTGGCCTGGCTGCCCCTCAGCCGCCCTTGGCACGTGGGGACGGTCGGAGCCGTGTCCCTGCAGCCCCAGCTGGCTCTGAGGCTGCTCCAGAAACCTCAGGAACTCCGGAGTTCTGCGCTCGGGAATGGCAGCCGCCCGCCCGCGGCCCCTTCACAGCAGCAGCTTTTTGTGGGGAGCCCTGGCGAGGAGCATCTCCCAGAGCTGCATCCCTGCTTTCCAGCAATGCAGCTTTCTAACAATGCAGCTTTCCCAGCAGTGCAGCTTTCCCAGCAGTGCAGCTTTCCTAACAATGCAGCTTTCCAGCAGTGCAGGTTTCCAGCAGTGCAGGTTTCCAGCAGTGCAGGTTTCCAGCAATGCAGCTTTCCCAGCAGTGCAGCTTTCCCAGCCATGCAGCTTTCCCAGCAGTGCAGCTTTCCAGCGAGTTCTGCCGGCAGCCAGGGCCACTGCAGCCCCTGCACGAGCTGCAGCCTTGCAGGGCTGGAATCGGGGCGGCCTCCAGGAGCTCCTGGGCTCTTGGCAGGAAAAGGAGGGAATTAATTTGAGCCGTAACTCCTGGATTGTCAGCAGAGCCCGATGCTCTCCCCCACCTCTCGCCGAAGGTATTTTTGGAGGTGGGGAGGGGGAAGGCTAATTTTGAATAATAATAAGCTCGAGAAGGCATCTGAAACCAGTAAACGTTTATTTTTTACACTCCTATAACTTAAAAACGGCCAAACCAATTTAAACCAAATTGGATAATAAAAAATATTGCTCCTAGGCTGAGCCCCTGTTTGCCAAGTTCCAGCCTAGAATGAATTTTTATGGCCAAATTATAAACCCCCTAGAAATGAAGGTTTAAAATGGAAATGTTGACAGACCTTTAACTACAAAAGCACCGTAATAGAACTTCTTTTTTTCTAAAATGGCCGGTTTAAAATATAATTAAGACTTAAATATTATTTAATAGCAGCATTTCCTGTAAGTTAAAATCTTTATCATTCCTCTGGCTGGGATTCCGTGGCAGTTGTTGGAACCGCTCTGCAGCGGGAGCGCGTCTGTGGCTGGAGCGGGGCTGGAGCGGGGCTGGAACCGGGGCTGGAGCGGGGCTGGAACCAGGGCTGGAGCGGGGCTGGAGCGGGGCTGGAGCGGGGCTGGAGCGGGGCTGGAACCGGGGCTGGAGCGGGGCTGGAGCCGGGGCTGGAGCGGGGCTGGAGCCGGGGCTGGAGCGGGGCTGGAGCCGGGGCTGGAGCGGGGCTGGACAGCGCTCCCGGTTCCAGCCCGGAGCCGTTCCCTGCAGGAGGGGATGGGGATGGGGAGCCTGGGGTGACTGCCCTGGTGTTCCCAGCGCTGCCCCAGCTCTCCCGGGGACCCCGGGATGAGCTGGGAATGAGCCGGAATGAGCCGGAATGAGCTGGGAATGAGCCGGGATGAGCCGGAATGAGCTGGGAATGAGCCGGGATGAGCCCGGATGAGCCTGGAAGCTCCGTGGAAAGCTCCGTGCCGCAGTGTCCTTGCAGGAAAGGCTTTTCTGCTGCAGAGCCCTGCTCAGGCTTCTCCTGCTCCCTTCCCAGGGGTGCCCGGCTCCTCCCGGCCGCGGGCAGGGCGGCACTGGGGTGGCACTGGGGTGGCACTGTCCCCAGGATGTCACTGGGGTGGCACTGGGGTGGCACTGGGGTGGCACTGGGGTGGCACTGACCGCAGGATGGCACTGGGGTGGCACTCGGGTGTCCCTGGGGTGGCACTGGCAGCTGTCCCCCCCAGCACTGCAGTCCGTGCAGGAGCAGCCCTGGGGAGCTCCTGGCCGTGTCCCGAGGGTGGCAGGAGCAGCGTTCCCAGCCTCGGATCCGTGGCTGTCCCTCAGGGCTTCGCTCGGGGTTTGCTGTTCCTGCTCTGCCCCGTGAGCCGGGCTCGGAGCTGCTCGGGCTGCAGCGGCTTTCTCAGGAGTTCAGTTTCTGGTTGATGTGGGGTTTGTGTTCCGGGTCAATGGGATCCTGCGCTCCCCACAGCAGCAGGGAATGAGCAGGGAGGGTTTCTGTGTTTTGGGAACGTGATCGGGGCTGCAGCAATTCCCCTAAAGGAGCTCGGCCGTGCCCTCCTTGTTTGGATTTAGTGACTTTCACACCCACGGAGCTTCTGATTTGGGCACCGGGAGCTGGGCCAGGCCCACACCTGGAAATGTGTGCCAGAAATGGAAACTGCTGCCAGGAGCCGGGCTGGGCTGGGCTGGCCTGGGCTGAGCCGGGCTGGGCCGAGCCAGGCCAGGCTGAGCCGGGCTGGGGCATTTCTGGGGCTCGGGGGAGCAGAAGGCAGCTCTGGAGCAGAGCCTGGCTCGGAGCTGGGCCCAGGCTGGATTTCCCCAGAACCACAGAAGTTGCTGTTTGTGCGAAGCCCGGGGCTGTGCAGGGCTGGGAGGTGGCGAGGGAGGGAGGGAGGGGTCTCAAATCCAAAGCTGCCAAACCCTCGGGGGCTGAGCTTTTCCTCCCTCCTCTGAGCTCGGGGTGTTTTCCTGGCAAGTGCAATATTTCCCGGTGTTAAACCCAGTATTTTGAAGTCAAGGCTGTTTGGTTTTGGAGCCTCGCTCGCTCCCTGCCTGCTGCTCCGAGACAATTGTAAATCCTTTTTATTTTACTGTGAGAACAAATCACTTATTCCTCGGAGCAGCAGCTCTGACAAAGACCTCGTTATCAGCATCATGGATATCCCAGAATCAGCATCGCAGCAGGGACAGGGCTGGGGAGGAAAAGGATTTATCCAGCCCTCAGAAAGGTGCCTGAGTTTGCAGGATTTTCTGTAAACTTCTTGTCTAAAATCCAGCCAAGCTGTCACTTCAGTAAAAAACCACCAAGTGGGAGGTGGGGGAATGTGCCTGGGGTTTTATCCCTTCCCGGCGGTGTCAGGGGTTCTGTGGGATGGAGAGGGACCGCAGGGTTTCCCTTTGGACCCTGCCCTGTGCCCTGGTTTTATTTAAACACCCAGATAACGGTGTTTAAATAATAATAAAAAAAGATTAAATAAAAATAGCAATAAAGTTTAAATAAAAAATGTCGATTCAGCCGGGGCTCGGCTCCTGAAATCCTCCCTTTTCTCCCAAGGATGCTTTGTTGGCTGCGGCGGCCGCTCCGCCCCTCTGCGGCACCGCGGGATCCATGCGGCTCCGGCAGCGGGAATACCGGGAATGAATGCCGGGAATACCGGGAATGAATGCCGGGAATACCGGGAATGAATGCCGGGAATACCGGGAATGAATGCCGGGAATACCGGGAATACTGGAAATGAATGCTGGGAATACCGGGAATGAATGCCGGGAATACCGGGAATAAATACCGGGAATACTGGGAATACCGGGAATGCACGGGCAAACTGGACACAGCGTGTCCTCAGCGCCAGGGGGGCAGAAATGTCGGGAGCAGGGTGAAAAGCCACCTTTAATTCCTGTATTTCTGGAGGAGTGTGTGGGATTTTCACTCGGGCGGTTTCTTCTTGACTTTGGGGTTTTTGGCGGAGGTTTTCCCCTCGGTTCCCGGTGTCTCGGTGTGGGAGCCTCTCTCGGGCGGGTTTCGCTCGGGCTGGGCACTCCGGGGGCTCGGCGGAGCCAACAGAACCCCCGGGGATTTCTCTGGAGCCCCTCGGGCTCAAAGCCCGGGGCGAGCGGAAGCCAAGGCCGGGCAGGGGAGGCTGAGCCCGGCTCCTCCCGCTCCCCAAAGCTCGGAGCGAGTTTAACACCTGCCGAAGCACCGCGGCTCCCGAGCTCGGCCCAGCTGTTGTGCTCAAGCGATGCTTTTTCTTTTTTTTATTATTTTTTATATGCCGGATTACAACAATGAAAACATTAAAGTCCTAAAATTCCCCCTGGGAGTGAAGATGCAGACAATAAAGAATTGCGCGAGCAGGGGCTGGGCAGGGGGGGCTTTGTGCTCACCGGGATGGAGATGGATCAGGAATTGTGGCAGCCCCGGAGCGGCCCCGGCGGGCTCGGCTGGAGGGGACCCCAACCCGGGGGGCTTTTCCCTCCCCTTCCCTTGTGAGGCTCCTGCCCCTCCCCGCTGCTGCCAGCGGGCACCTGCAGAGCCCCCGGGGAGCTGTTCCCGGGGCCAGGAGCTCGCTCTGAGCCCTTCCCGGGGCCCTGCAGTGTCCAGGATTTGGGAATGAGCCTTTCCCGGTGCCCTGCAGTGCCGGGGATTTGGGAATGAGCCCTTCCCAGAGCCCTTCCCGGTGCCCTGCAGTGTCCAGGATTTGGGAATGAGCCTTTCCCGGTGCCCTGCAGTGTCCGGGATTTGGGAATGAGCCTTTCCCAGGGCCCTGCAGTGCCCGGGATTTGGGAATGAGCCTTTCCCGGTGCCCTGCAGTGTCCGGGATTTGGGAATGAGCCTTTCCCGGTGCCCTGCAGTGCCCGGGATTCGGGAATGAGCCCTTCCCGGTGCCCTGCAGTGCCCAGGATCCAGGAGTGACCTCTCCCCGCCCAGCAGCACCACTGCAGTTCCCCTCTCCCTGCTCCCAAGCCATCCTGCTCATTCCCCACTCCTGGAATTCGGGAATTCTCCCCAGCTCGTGGTTTGGGGTTAAAGCCGTGTCCTTTGCCAGAGGCGCTGGGTGATTGCTGCAAAGCCCCGACGTCTGCAGAGCTCCAGAGGAGAATTCCAATGGCTCCGTGTGAGATTTTATTACCTGCAGAAACGCGGGCAGGAAAAACGGTCCCAGCTCCTTAAGGAGGGGTTTTGGTGACCTTGGCTTTGTGTTTCCACATCACTGAATCAGCAGCTCACCGTGGGATGTGGGGGAAGCTGCTGGGAAAGGTTTTCCAGGCATTTCAGGGTTTCACCCACTCGGTTTTGTCAGGGGCTGCAGGTGGGAGGGTTTGGGGTGGCCAGGACGTGATTTGGGAGTAAAGTGCTGCTGGGAGGCTCCAGCTTTTGCTGGGAATTTTGTCGGGATCAGGAATGTTTGCTCGCTGAGCCTGATCCCATTATGGGGTGGGCTCAAACCTCCCTCCCCTCGTGGAAAAAATGGGATAAAGGCGAGGAGCCTCTGCCACAAAAACCTGACCCCACTGGCTGGGAAAACTGAGCACCTTTGGAAAACCGACTGCAGACGATTTTGGGGGAAGAAAGAGGCATCCAGGGGCTGCAGGATGGAGTCAGGCACGGGAGTGTGCGGGGAGAAATCATAAATCTCCGGGGAGAAGAGGGTCACTGAGAACCTCATCAGGGTGGGAGCAGCAGCTCCACGTTAATGTGCCCATAAATCCCCGTTCCGAGAAAACAGGTGGCTCTTCCGAGAGGCGAGAAGAGGCAAACGCCGATTTTTTTTCTGCTGCTGCTGCTGCTGCTCTCCTTTTTTAAAAGCTTTAATTACCGCAGTGCTGCCGGCTCGGCGCAGGCAGGAGTCGGGAATGCGGCTGGATGTGGGAAGCAGGAGCAGGGAAGGAGGGAAGGGAGCTGCAGGTTGGCCAAAATCTCCAGGGAAAGGCGTGGGGAGGCAGAAAAACGAGTTTTTAGGCAGGGATTGAGGATGGCAGTGATGGAAAATGTCTGGTGCCGGGAATGAGCGGGATAAAGGGAACTGCAGGGTGGGAAGCTGGGAAGAGGTCTGGGAGCTCCATGAAGAGGGATGGGTGAGGATGGACTCATTCCATGGGACGCGTTCCTCGGCTCCCAGGGCAGCCTGGAGGGCCGGCCCGGCCCCCGGGATTGCCGCGGCTCATTCCCAAAGCGTCCCTGTCGTTCCCGAGGATCCACAAATCTCCGGCTGCCCCTCCCGCTTTGTCCCTCTCCCCACGATGGTCTCCCACCCTTCAGGAATTCCTTCTCCCCGTTTTTGGGTTGTTTTTAACCCCAGGCACCTCCGCACTTCCCTGCAGCCTCTTCCCTCCGTGCCGCCACTGGAGGGGACAAACCCCAAACCTGTGAGCGACTTGAATTCCCTTTGCATTTGACCTGCTGCCCTTCCCAGGCAGCTGCTGCCGCTGGAGCTTCCCCAGGAGATAAATCCACAAAAAACCCCTTTCCAGGCGATAAAGCCATCAGCAGAGGCTGCACTCGGTGAATGGGCGGGCACATTCCCAGTACTGCGCTGAATTGAAGGAAATCTCCATTCCAGGGCCTTCAAAAGCTGAATGGGGCCGTGGCATCCTCTGGGTGATTGTGGTGCCGCTCCAAGGTCAGCGCTGAGCCACGGCGGCGCTTCCAGCCCGGCACGGGCACAGCCCGAGCCCCTCGGAGCCGACGGTGGCTGTGGGATTTGGTGTGGGACTTGGTGTGGGATTTGTTACAGGATTTGCTGTAGGATTTGCTGTAGGATTTGTTTTTTGGGAGCTCTGGGATGGCTGGGACGTGCAGTGGGGCCTCTCCCGAGGGGACAGGCACCAAGGAGCCTCCCTTGCACCAGGAACGGGATGGGGAAGGGCTGGGCCGGAGCCGAGGGAGCGGCCGGGGTCCCTTTGCCCAGCTCGGATTCCCCGGGGTTCTTCCTGGGGTAGGTTTGGGAAGGAGCTGCTCACAGAGTTCCATCTGAGCCCTTTGTCCTGTCACACTGCTCTGGGTGTCCCAAATCCATGGGAGCCATCCCCAGTGCAGCCTCTGGCTCCGTTCTGCCTCAGTTTCCCTTTCCACAGGGCCCCGTGGGCTGCAGGGCTCTGCCCTCACCCCGAATTCCCACGGAATTCCGGGAGCTGGGACGGGGTCAGGCCTGGCAGGGATTGGAGCAGCTCATCCCAGGTCCCACCTGCTGCCAGAGCCTCTCCCGGCCTTGGCCCCTCTCCAGAGGCTTTTCCGATCCCTCCGCAGCCTCCCGGGGCACGCAGGCGCCGCAAATTAATCGGGATTTAATTGTTTTTACACTTCCATTCTTGTTTCTGGGCAGGGACCGAGTTTCCTGTTATGCTTCTGCTTGCACTCCATAAATCCTCCCCTGTTTGTTTGTTTGTTTGCTGGGGGAGAGAACTTTGGGAAAAGCTCCCGGGTTATTCCTGCAGGATCTGTCGTGTCCAGGACAGGAGGGCGCAGGGGAGGCCGGAGGAGCTGCAGCCCTGCAGGGGGATTTGATTTCATTGTTATTTCCTTCTCTTTCCTTCACCCTTTTTATTCCACCAGAGGCTCACGGTTCTCTCTCCACAAGAGCAGAATTCCCAAGAATTCCTAATTTTCCTCCTGCAACTCTCGGCTTGGCCACTCTTTGCCTTGGGGCAGGAATTCCGCTCATCCCTTCCCCTCGGTGCCGGGAGAGCTCCGAGCTCCCGGCAGTGGGGAAGGACCAAAGTGCCTTTGTTAACGCTCGCTGCATTATAGAATATATACATAATAATATATATCTATAAATAATATCTTATTGTAGTGTATTATGTGTATATATCATATACGCATAGCATAATAATGAATATATTAATTGCTATAAATAGTGAAGTATTGTGTTTTAATATATGCATTATAATAATTAATATATGATCATATAGTATATTATAATATTGTAATATGTGTATATATAATTATGTATATAGGTTGTGCACTAATATATATTAATTATTACGCGTATGAATGTATTGTGATATATATCTATATAATAATACACACACATTGTGTAGTAATTGATCTATCAGTTATCAATAGCGGAGGCGCTGCCGGCCGCTGCGGGCTGGAGCCGCTCCCGGCTCCCGGCCGGGGTTGATGGCTCGCCGAGGTCACTCGGCTGCCGGGCCCGTCGTTCCCGTCCCGGGGGATGCTCTGGAGCCGCTCCAGCCCCCCGCTCACCCCGGTAATTAACCGCGGGGCGCCCCCCTCGGCTCCGCGGCTGCGGTAATTAACACCCGGCCTTTAATCACCCCCTCTCGGATGGCAGCGAACCGGGATTTCAGAATGCTCCACCGTGTGGAGCTCGGGCACCGCCGCATTCCCGGCACCGCTCGGGCTTTGTCCCGTGGATGGATCGGTCCGTGGGATCCGCTCTTTGGGATGGATCCGTCCCGCGGGGTTTGGGATCCTCTCCTAACCCTAACCCTAACCCCGAGCCGTGTGGGAGCCGTGGGAAATCCTCGCTGCTGTCCCGCGGTGCGGATTTGGGAGCTGGGGTTGTATCCCCGTCATTCCCGAGGGAAATGGGGCTGGGATTGCAGCCGGGGGGGGCTGTGGGGCCGGGCTCCATAACCCCGCTCCTGCAGCCGCTCCTTCCCGGAGCCCGGACCTCGGGACATTCCTTGGAGCCGGTGGTGAGAGGTGCCCAGGGGTTAAATCCCAGCGGGATAACCCCGAGCCTGGCGTTTCCAGCTCTGCTCCCACCTCCGGGGACATCTCACTGAAATTCAAGGGGAAAATGAGAAAAAGGGACGTGGAATGCGGAGTTTGTGGAGGATTTTGCCCGGGACGTCCTTGGCTCCTGGCGTACTCAGCCAGATGGTTCCTGCCCCCCCTGCCCGACACCTGCATTCCAGGGGGGGCCGTGCCTGAGAAGCCCTTTGGGATAAACTGAGCCATAGAAATGTAAATTAAATTATTTACCTACTCCCGGATAAATGCTCTGCCCTTCTGGCCAAGGAGGATCGCGATGGGATGGATGGGGTGGGCTCCAGAACCCGCTCAGCTCTTTGTGTAAATGGCACAAAAAAAAAAAAAAATATTCTCTGAGCAAACAAAAAAGGGGGAAAACGCCACTTTTGGTGCTTTGCACAATGTTCTGTGGGGCTGCTGGGCCGGGGATTCCTCACCCAGCACTGCCCAGAGTTTGATTATTATTATTATTCTTCCTCCCTTTTTTTCTTTTTTTTAACCACAAGGAAGGACCCGGAATCAATCACGGGGCAGGAGGGAGCAGCATTTTAAAGGGAAAGGCAGAGACACAGGGTCCCTGGCATTGCCTGAGCCAAAACCAACATTTCAGGGTTTAAATCTCGCTGCAGTTTGAGCTGGGGGCGGCTGCAGGGGGGAAATGGCTCCGAACGCACCCAGGGCTCCTTCCCGGAGCCAGCAGGAATTGGCTTTTCGGGAAAGGCTCGGGGGGCTCGGGATTTTACATCCCGGGGTGGAGCGGGATCCGGCCCCGCTGCGGCACGGCAGGGAAGGGAGGGGGGGTCACCTCTCCCAGCTTTCCCTCTCCTCCAGCTTTTCCCTGGATTGTGGAACGCGGCCCCGCTGTGGAGCCCGAGCTCTCCAAGCGCAGTTCCCGGTCTGGTTTTCCTTCCTGAGCCGATCCTTCCAAACCTTTCCCCCGTGTCCTTCATCCCCCGTCAGGAGGTCGGGAGCGGCTCCTCGGGGATCTCTGGGCACCGCCGGGGCCCCTCCGGCTCCCGGCCTCTGCCTCTCGTCCCCCGGGACAACTCGCCCGGCTCTTGGAATTCTCTCCCGAGCCACCAAGTCTTTGCGGCGCTCCCCCCTCATCCAGACGCCTCCTTTGCCATGGAAATGGGCCTCGGATAATTGCCGTGGTCCCCCCGGCCTTCCCAGCCATGAATCACTCCCGGATCGGGGCACTTTAGGCACATTAGCGAATTAATCCGTGCAGTCAGGGAGGGAATGATCCCGGCATTGCTCAGCTGGGAGATGGAGCCCGACCCCGAGCCGGCACCGGGGGCACATCGCTCACCCTGGGACCGCCACCCCGGGGTCCCCCCGGCCGCGGGGACACCCCGAGCCCGCCTGAGCCACCCTGCCCTGCGGGACCGGCTCTGCGGGCTGGGAACGGGCTGGGAACGGGCTGGGAATGGGCTGGGAATGGGCTGGGAATAGGCTGGGAATAGGCTGGGAATGGGCTGGGATCGGGCTGGGAACGGGCTGGGATCGGCTCTGCAGCGCCTGCTGTTCCCTGCTGTGTCCCCGTGCTCAGGTGTGTCCCTGAGGCCCCGGTGGCTCCAGCCTTGTGGCCACGGTGGCTCCAGGGCCGAGTTAGGTCGGAGCAGGGCTCGGCTGCTGACAGCTCGTTAATTCCGCTCGTTAATTCGCCGTGCTGAGCGTGGGGAGGCAGCGCTGGCTCTCAGCCCCCCCGGCCGGGAGCCGCAGCTACGCCCCGGCTGCTCCGCAGGGAATTGTGGCCGGGGGAGTGGCTCGCTGGTGGGCTCCGAGCGGGATTGGCAAGGTTAAAATCCACCGGGAGAGCTCCTGCACCAGGATCCCCCGGCCTGGGGACCTGCGGCACTCCGGCCTGACCCCAGCCCCGCACCAAACACAGCTCCAAAAATGGGGAGAAGCCCTGAGCTCTGGACACCCCCGTTCCTCACGCTGTGCTCGTGGAACCGCAGCAGAAATGCCCAGCCCGGGGCCGGGCTCACGGCGCACCCCAGGAGCGAGCACATCCATCCGTGGGGCCCCAGCACATCCATCCGTGGGGCCCCAGCACATCCATCCGTGGGGCTGGCACAGCCCGCGGGGCCCCAGAGAGCTGCGACACCCCGGTCTCAGCCAGCCCAGCCCCGAACACGAGGGAAAAATGCCGAATTTGGGGTCGCAGGGGCAGCTGCAGCCTGGGGAAAGCCCGAGGGCGGCTGGCAGCGCTCACCCTGCTCCTGTCCCTCGCCCCAAAGGCTTTACAGCCAACATCTTCTTTTTAATTCCGACACCCGCAAAATAGCAGCTGAAATAACCCTGCTGTATGTCAGCTGCTGATGGAAGGAGATTAAATATTAAAGCCAGTGCTGTGGCTTTAACTCATTCCATTTTTTTCCCTTCTCTTCCCCCGCTCCTCTCCCCCCTCTGCTTCCCCTCTCTGTGTAAAATGACATGATTTAGAACCCAAGTGCCAGACTCAGCCTCTGGCTTTCGGCGTTTGGAAATGTGCGCAGAAAGATATATTGTGTCTGTGAGCGTTTGTGCGCAGGGAAGGAGAGAGCTCCCGAGCTGTGAGCCCACATAAAGATGTTAAATAGAGCTGTAACGCGCGCCCGACGCACGGAAAGTGCCGGGGAAAAAAAAAAAAATTAGGGGGAAAAAAAAATCCGGCAATGAAGGAAAATGAAAGATTAAAATAAACCTGGCGTTGGCAAGGCTGGGCTGGGGCTGGTGGGAGAGGCACGACCCTGCTCTGCACCTCTCGCTCTTCCCTCCCTGACCTAAAAATCCCATTTCTTTAGCACAAAACGGAGCGGGAGAACTGGGAATTTTCTTATTTTTCATTTTTATCCTCTCTCCGTCTCAGGTGTTCAGATTTCCGACACCGCCCGCCTGCTAAATATTCATCCCAGCCCCGCCGCTCCGCACAAAACCCGGGTTCATTTCCCATCCCAGCAGGGTCCCGCCACAGCCGGCCGAATTCCACAAAACCCGGGGATTTGGGGGCCAAAACCATGGAGAAATGTGGGCGTCCCTTCCCTGGCAGGGCCGGCGCTTTCCGGGGCGCTGCGGAACCGGCGCCGCCGCTTCTCCCTCGCTCGCTCTTCCTTTGTTCGGGAGCGTCTCGGGGTCGCCGGGATCTGCAAAAGCTCCGTGGACAAAAAGGGTTCGTGGCCAGGCTGGAGCGGAGCGGCCGCATCGGGAGCTGCGGGGAGGAAAAACAGCCCAGATCAGGCAGATTTTGGCCAAACTGTCGAGAAATTTTATTTTGGGTTTATTTAAGGTTTAGCTACGGAGCGGAGCTGGGAGGGACGGGGCTCAGTCTGGAGTTCCACGGGCAAAAACCTCTTGGCTTTTCTCCCACCAGCTCTGGTTTCTCCAAATCTGAGCCCAAACTACCCGGGCACCTTGTGAGCAATGAATGGCTCTGTGTGCAACCCCCTTGTCCTTGAGCCGAGGGGTGCCTGGGCCCCATGTCTTGGTGTCCCCCACCACCCCAGGAGTGTCCCCTGCCAGTGGGGACTGTCCCCTGACACCCCAGGACTGTCCCCCACCACCCAGGGATTGTCCCCCACCGCCCCAGGAGTGTCCCCCGCCTCCGCTCAGCTCAGCAAATGCAGATTTATTTGCTAAAACTGCAGAGCCATAAATAAAGCCGAGGAAAGGCAGGCCCGAAGTGGGTGCCAGCCCCACAGGAACAGGTGGCTCGGGTGGGTTTGGGTTGGGATATTTGGGAAGGGGAGGGAAGGAAGGGGGAGAGGGCAGGAATGCGCTGCTGCTCCGCTGCTGCTGCTGCTGCTGCTGCTGCAGCTTTTTTGTGGAAGCAGCCGGTGCTGCTGGATGCATCAAAGCGCTGCGGTGCCGTGCCCCGGCCCCGTTTGTCGCAGTCTATTAGGAGAGACGCAATCCATCCTGGGCTTTATGGGGCTGTGCTTTAACCCCGTCCCTGCCTCGCTCCCCTCTCTCAGCGCTCCCTCCCTGCCTTTGTCTGCCTCTCCCAGCCCCACAGCTCCGTGGGGGTTTTGCCCTCCCTCAGGGATGGGCTGACCCCGCAGTTCTCCCCGCAGCTGGAATTTTGGGTGGGGGGTGGGTGATGCTCCCCCTCCCACGCGGGATCGGCTCCGTCCTCACTCCATAAAAACTCGGGGTGTATCTCCAGCGGGGCCAGCTCTGCCTCACCCCACACCGGAAAAGTTGCCCCAGGAGCGCCTGATTCCCTTTTCCTCCACCAGGAACAAAGTGGGAATTTCGGGAGGGAGAATTCCCGTGCGTTCCCATCAGCTGCTGTTTATCTCCAGCCCGAATCCGCTCCATTGCCTGCCGAGCCAGATTATTCCAGCCCTTGTCCCCAGTGTCCAGACCCCGCCAGGGCCGTTCCCCGTGCCCCCTGTCCCCCTGTCCCCCTGTCCCCGTGCCCCCTGTCCCCCTGTCCCAGCCCTGGCGGCCGCTGCAGCCACGTTCCCCCCGCAGCCGCCGCAGGACGGGCCCGTAAAACACAAAGTGCGTTTATTCCCCATTTTCTAAATTGTTTCATTTCAGAGGTTCACAAACGAGGACCACCTGGCGGTTCATAAACACAAGCATGAGATGACATTGAAATTCGGCCCCGCTCGCACCGACTCCGTCATCATCGCAGGTATGTGCCCGGCCAGCGCCCGGCAAGATTGATGCCAGGGACCAGATGCACTGCAAAACCCATAAAACCTCCTGTGATCTGCATTTAATCAGGGGGAAAGGAAAGCCAGAGGCTTCCAAGTTTTTTCTTTTTTTTTTTTTATGGCAGTATCAGGTTTTGTGGGGTTTGGGGGGGTTTTTTTAATTTTTTTTTTATTTTTTTTTTTTAAGCTCTCGCCCTTTTTTTATTAAAGGCTGGAGGATTTATGGCCAGAAGGGCTTTCACGTCTCTGCGTGTGCTTTGAGGACGATGAACCAAACCTGACAAAGCAGCTTCCCCTCTCAGCCCAGGTGTCGATTTTCCCGAGCTTTTAGGAAGCTGCAGTTAATAAATCCAAGCGGCACCGAGCGCAGCCGGGCTGCAGAGCCCAGCCAGGAGCTCCGGCAGCACCTGGGCACTGCAGCCCCTGAAAACCGGGGCAAAACCCCAACCCCACACATCTCTGGGCAGGTCCCAGAGCCCCTCCTGGCCCTTTTGTGAAGGGGCCGTTCCTGACACGCTTCCCGGAGGGTTTCTGGGGGAAAACGAAGCTGCTGCAGGAGCCTGGCACCTTTCTCCCCGTTTATCTCCAGCCCAAATCCGTGCGGAGGCAGGGAACGGGAATTCAGCTGGGTTTGAGTGAGCTCTGGGCTGGAAGCTGCTCCCAGGGAGAGGAAACATTCCCAGTGGGATCATTCCAGAACTGGGGGGATGAAACACCTCAGGAGCACGAGGAACAAGGTCACCCCTGACACTTGGGGAGCTGCTCTGGGGTAAAACACAAAACCCCCCAAACGAACTCAATTTATCCGTGGCCAGTTCAGGACCAGCTAAACCCCCCCAAACCCAAATTTATTTATTTTGTCCCAATCTGTGGACCAGCTAAACCCCCTCAGAGCAGTGCGTGTCGGACACAGACGGGGGGTGCGGGCTGTAAAACCCCGCTGGCTTTGAGCAGTGAGGGCTGCCTGGAATTCCATCCATCCCGGGCTTTTTCCAGCCACCATTTTGTCCCTGGGATTTCTCCCTGCCTCCCCAGGCCCTGTGTCGGGAGCAGGACCCGGCTGAGCCAGGGAGGGAGAGGGATTTCGATGGGATGGGGAAGGACGGGAGCGCGGAGCTCCCAGGCTTTGTTTGTGGAAATCTCTGCAGCTCGGGAATGCTAAACACGGAGCGATCCCAAAAGAGCCCTGAGAGCTGTTAAAGCCCTGGAAAAACAACCTCCTGCGGAGAGATTTGGTTGATGAAGTTCCTGGATTTTATGGATTGGGATCTGGGGGGAAGCAAAGGGTGCCCAGAGGGGGATTTTGCATCAGTGGCAAACCCAGCAGAGGGAGGGTTTGGAGTCGGGGCTGAATCATCCCCGGGACGCTCTTTGTGCTGGAAAATCCCGGTGTTTGTCTGCGGGCGGGATCCATCAGTGCGATTCCCAGCGGGGCTGGAGGCTCCTTGTGCTTTTATGGGCTGGGCCACGGCCAGAGAGAGGCCTCGAGGTGCTCCGGGATTGGGAACTGGCACTGGGAGCATTCCCAGGGAATCGCTGTGGGATTGGGAACTGGCACTGGGAGCATTCCCAGGGAATCGCTGTGGGATTGGGAACTGGGATTGGGCTCTGCCCGGCCCTGGGGCCGCTCCCTTCAGCTGCTCTCCCCTCTCCCTGTGTCGATGATTTCAGGGAGATCAAACTCCCGGTGTTCCCTCCTTGTCCCGCCGAGGATGGGGCAGAACCCCGGGGTGGGAGGGATGGGAATTCCACAGCCAGGAATTCACAGGAATCCTCTTGCTCCAGAGGTTGTTTCTTTAAACGCCAGAGAAACAAAACCAGCAAGAAGTGATTGTCCCTTTTCCAAAGTGTCACTTGCTGTCCCCAGGGCACCACCCGCATTCCCCGGGGCTCCACTGAAGGGCTGGGATGGGTAAAATGGGATTTTTTTGGCCTCTCCCTGACCAATTCCCGGTGTTCCAACCCAAACCAGACCAGACTCCGACCCCGACTCGGTTCCTGAAGAACTGTGAGGAGGTGGGACTCTTCAACGAGCTGGCCAGCTCCTTCGAGCACGAGTTCAAGAAAGCTGCTGAGGATGATGAGAAAAAGGCAAGAGGCAGTGACTGCCCTGGGAGGGCGGGGAGGGCCGGGCACTGCCCCTGACACGGGCACAGGCCCTCGGGAAGAATTTGTTGGCGTCTGCGGGGTCTTATTTTTGTGACTCGGGTGCCTTTGGCTGCTTTTCCCACTGATCCGAGGCCTGCGGAGAGCAGATTTAATGCTTTGTTACTCCTTTGGCTTTTCACTTGGAAAAAAAGGGGGGGAAATAGAGAGGGGGAGCACCCGAAACACCTCCGAGCTCGGGAAGGAGCTGCGGGACGGGAGCAGAATCCTCCTTGGGGCCGGGATTGTGCCTCGGAGGGGCCGGCACGGGGCAGGGAGCGGAGCTTCCATTCCCGGCGTGTCTGGAGCGAGCGGCTCGGAGGAAAAGAGCGGCTCTCCCGAACAAAGAGCTCTCTGCTCCGCCAGCGCCATCGATCCAGGCTGCCCCCGCAGCCCGGCGAGCGCCAGGGGCTGAAGGACAACGGGATCTCATCAGAAAGCAGCTAATTAAGGACATTTCCAGCCCCCCGCCCCTCCCCTGCCTCGGCGGGCTCGGAGCAGCAGCAGATGCGTGCCGGGCTCTCAGCCTGGCACATACATTTACTAAATTGATGTATGTCCGTACATACGCTCGCAGTCAGCGGCGCTGCTCGGAAATAAACTGCGGGAGCCGAGCCGCGTAAATCTTCCCGAGATGGGGAACGGAGGAATTCAGAATTAAAACTGAAACCTGGCTTCCCACCCGCTCCCCCCCTCGCCAATAACAGGCTCTTTAAACCGAAATTGATCTCTCTCATTGGTATGCGGCTGCTGCAGAGGCTCCTGCCCTTTGTTCTGCAAGGCAGCGAGCGGGGAAGGAGCGGCCGGGATTTGCGCAGATGGAGTGGCCGAGCAGGAGACCCCCGGCCCGGGGAGACCACCCAGCCGTGCCGGCCCTCGGCCCCGGGCTGTGCTCCGGGCATCGCCTTTAGGATGCCCCAGCCCCAATATTCCTGAACAATTAATTAATCCTAAATATCGGGGGCTGTCGGCTCTTAGGGAAAGGATTCTCCCTGCTCAGAGCCGCTGTCCGGGCGAGGTCAGCTGGTCACTCACTGCCCGGCGCTGGCCGGAGCTGGGCTTCCAGCGTCCACCTTGGTGTTTGTCCTCCCTTTTTGCCAGGGTGGTCTCGCACCAGCGCCGTTAATTAAAAACACAGGCGCAGCGGGAGCTTCCCCGGGGGCGCTTTAAGCGGTTTGAAACTTTGCTGCATGTTAATCCCGGCTCCTCTGGAATTCCCGCAGCAGCCCTGAAAGGGCAGGGAAATGGTTATTGCTGCACCTTCCGCAGCAGCGCCGCCCGCCCAGGGAGGGCACAGAGCTGCAGCTGCATCTCCCTCTGGAACCCTGAACTGTGGGGCTGGAGCTGCATCTCCCTCTGGAACCCCAAATTGGGGCTGGAGCTGCATCTCCCTCTGGAACCCCAAATTGGGGCTGGAGCTGCATCTCCCTCTGGAACCCCAAATTGGGGCTGGAGCTGCATCTCCCTCTGGAACCCCAAATTGGGGCTGGAGCTGCATCCCCCTCTGGAACCCCGAACTGGGGCTGGAGCCTCACTCTGCTCTAAACCATCCACATTTACCCTTTTACTGCTGGGATGGATGGAGCAGGGATGGATGGATGGATGGATGGATGGATGGATGGATGGACGGACGGACAGATGGACCAGGTGATTTGCAGGGTCTGGAGCATCATCCTTGCTGTGCCTCCCTCCCTGCTCTCTCCCTCCAGGTGTGGCACAGGGACAGTTTCACTTGTCCCCCTCATTCCACTTGTCCTCCTGCCTCTTCTGGTCCCCACACGTCGTTAACTGGTTCCACTGGGCCACGTGGCACTGCTGGATCCCAGGGCGGTGGCAAGTGGCCAAGTCCAGGCATATGGTTGGGTTTTATTTTAATGGGGCGCTCATAGATATTTAATAACTTGCATGGCTCTTTGTTTGCTTTTGATAATCGGGTAATAAAATAATTCAGGCTGATTTATACAATGTTTTACAGCTCTTCTGTGAGTGAAAGTGCCTCCTGTAACTCGCAGGCATTTGGCTTGGGTACCTGTTCTCCTTAGCAGGGCCCTTTTTATACAAAAAAATCATAACAACAACCCGTGGAGAAGCCGTGTGTGTTACCGAGAACCCACAAACTGCTGCCATCTGGGGCTGCCTCTCGTTCCTGGGCCTCCGTCTCCGTTTGGCCAGCGCTGGAGCAGCCCTGCTCTCTGCCTCGGGCTCCCAGATGCTGCTTCAGTACAAATAAATAAAAATAATTTGGCAAGAGCTGGGAGCCGGAGCCGCTTCCTCGGGGAGCGAACGTTCCGCAAACAATGCCAGCCGATTGTCTTTTCTGGATCTGATTGTCCTTTCAGATCTGACTGTCCTTTCAGATCTGATTGTCCTTTCAGAGCTGATTGTCCTTTCAGATCTGATTGTCCTTTCTGGATCTGATTGTCCTTTCAGATCTGATTGTCCTTTCTGGAGCTGATTGTCCTTTCAGATCTGATTGTCCTTTCAGATCTGATTGTCCTTTCAGAGCTGATTGTCCTTTCAGATCTGATTGTCCTTTCTGGATCTGATTGTCCTTTCAGATCTGATTGTCCTTTCTGGAGCTGATTGTCCTTTCAGATCTGATTGTCCTTTCAGATCTGATTGTCCTTTCTGGAGCTGATTGTCCTTTCAGAGCTGATTGTCCTTTCAGAGCTGATTGTCCTTTCCCTCCTGCAGAGCTCCGGGGCCCTGGACATGTCCCTGCCCTCCACGCCGGACATCAGGATCAAGGAGGAGGAGCCGGTGGAGGTGGACTCGTCCCCGCCGGACAGCCCCGCGTCACGGCCACGCTCGCCCCAGCACAAGGACAAGGTGGGGCCATCCCCACGTCCCCATGGTCCCTTTGCATGTGGGGCCAGGGCCTGAGCTGGGCTTTTCTGGGGCCTGAGTTGGGCTCCTTGAGGCCTGAGCTGGGCCTCTGAAGGGACGGGCAGAGGGGCTGGAGCTTCCCCTCCCTCTGAAACACCCTGAGCTGAGGGGCAGGAGCGCGTCCCCTCCTCACCGTGTGCTCCCCTCAGTTTCTGGGTTTTTGGAGGCTGCAGGGTTTTTGGAGGCTGCAGGATTTGAAGGCTGGCTGTCAGCAGTCCCTGTTGTGTGTTCTGCCCTGCAGGAACTGCCCTCCAAGCCGCTGATGCTCTCCACACCCACGCCCACCATCGTGCGGCCGGGCTCGCTGCCGCTGCACCTGGGCTACGACCCCCTGCACCCCACGCTGCCGTCCCCCACCTCCGTCATCACCCAGGCCCCCCCCTCCAACAGACAGCTGGGGTGAGTACGGGCAGCGTGTCCTGGGGCAGGAATGCGGATCCTGAATGAGCTCCAGGGGCTGCTGGAGGCTGCTCACGGCTCCTCACGGCTGCTCATGGCTGCTCACGGCTGCAGCAGTGCTGGGATGGGAGTGCAGGAAGCAGGAACTGATTGTCCTGGAGTGAGGGAACAAGGCAGAGCTCAGTGAAACGAGACAAAACTCGCCGTGGGGAGAGATGAAAGTGCTCCCTGAGCTCAGCACGGCGGTGCCCAGCGGTGGGGAACTGTCTCCAGCTGGAATTGCTCAGGGATTGTCCCTGGAGCTGGAATTGCTCAGGGATTGTCTGGCCCTGGAGGCTCTGGAGGCTGTGGCTCCGGGCTTGGCAGGGCCTGCTCGGGAAGGAAGGAGCCTGAGGGTGCAGGGATGGTCCTGAGCCCTCGGGACAGGCACAAACCTGGAAAACGATTCGGGAATTGTTTGTTTCTGCAGGTCTCCCACCGGCTCCCTCCCGCTCGTGGTGCAGCTCGCCAACGGCCAGGCCATGCCCGTGCTGCCCGGCCCCCCCATGCAGATGCCGTCTGTCATTTCGGTGAGAGAAACTTCCAGAACTCCCTGTCCGGAGCAGGGAACGGGCCTGGCCCTGCCAAGCGCTGCCGTTCACGAGCGCTTGGATCTCTGTCCCTGCGAGGCTGCGGGAGGAGGAGGAGGAGGAGGAGAGGAGGGGCAGCTCTGGCAGGGCAGCAGTAACGTGGGGATCACACCAGAGGGCAATAAGTTTGGAAAAATCCAAATCCGTGCCCGGACAGATGGCTGGCGCCGCCGGGCCGGGGCTGGGAGCCGCAGGATCCCTGATTAGCTGCTTCCATTTGGAACAGGCTGCTCCGAGGGCAGCCGAGCTTGCAGGGAACACGGCCGGCTGTGCCGGCCGGGGAATGTCACCTCCAGCCCGGGCTGGGCTCTGCACACGGAGCTGCCCGAGCGCTGCCGAGCCTCCTCACCCCTTCCCTCACAATTCCGAGCCCTTTGAGGGGCTAAAAGCATTTCCAAATCCTCCACATTCTGGTTTCTTTCCCTTTTTTGGAGGGAGAAAGCTCAAAGAGGAGGCACAGTGGCAGCTTTGCCACGGAACCAGAGCGGATTTGGTGCCTGATCCTTGCACTGCTGGGGAGGGGAGGGAGATATGGGATGGAGTTCAGGCGTTTGTCAGCATTTGCAGACCCGCTCTGTCAGGAGCTCCTGTAGAGCTGCTCCACTCCCCAACCCTGCTGTGCCCGCTCCCCTTGCAGCTGGCCCGGCCGGTGGCCATGGTGCCCAACATCCCTGGCATTCCCGGGCCCCCCATCAACAGCAGCGGGTCCATCTCGCCCTCGGGACTCCCGGCACAGTCCGAAGCCAAAATGGTGAGTGGTGGGGAGGGGGTCACGGGCCTGTTCCTCAGCCTGCTCAGTCCCTGGGCATCCCTGGAGCCCGGGCTGGGCACTGCCCGCTGAGCTGGACACTGCTGGGCTGGGCTGGGCTGGGCTGGGCTGGGCTGGACACTGCCGTCCCTTCGGGCAGCCCAGCTGGGGACAGCTTTGGCTGGACTCGAGTCAGCCGCGGTGCCCTTTGCCAGCGGGGCGGCTGTGGGGTGACAGGAGCTGCTGAGGGCCCTGAGAGCTCCCCTGATGTCCCTTTTGCTTCCCTGGCAGAGGCTGAAGGCCAGCCTGGCAGCATCATCCTCGCTGAACGGCGGCAGCCTGGTGGTGGGCTCGGCCAGCACCATGGTGAGCGCGCGGCCGGAGCAGAGCCAGCTCCTGGTGCAGCACCCCGACGCCCCGTCCCCGGCCCAGCCACAGGTCTGTGCTGCTGCTGCTGCTGCTGCTGCTGCTGCTGCTGCTGCCCCGGGCTGGGCTGCATCACCTGCGGCTCCCAGGGCTTGGGAAAACCTCCCAGTGTCCTTCCCGCTTTGCAGAACGGGTTAAAACCTCGCACTGAGGCACTCCCGGCCCAGCAGGCACGAGCTCCAGCCCTGCTCATCTGCCTGACGAGCTCTGGGGTTGGGAAGGAGCATTT
The DNA here is from genome assembly GCF_000331425.1 of Pseudopodoces humilis. The sequence continues at coordinate 152,589 of NW_005087726.1, read as the reverse complement.
CCCCTCTCTTCTCCCGCTCAATTACGGGGGTTAAGCGCTCCCCGCTCGGGCCATCAGCTCGGCTGGCTCCTGCCAGCCCGCCACATGCCAGCCTTCCATCAGCGTGGCCACCTGCTCCAGGCTCGCGTGGCTTCCAGGAGTTTTATCTCCATATGCCGTCCGACAGCGAGGGCGGGAGTGGGGCTGTGTCCCCGCCGTGGGGCTGTGTCCTCTCCGTGGGGCTGTGTCCCCTCCGTGGGGCTGTGTCCCCTCCATGGGGCTGTGTCCCCTCTGTGGGGCTGTGTCCCCTCTGTGGGGCTGTGCCCCCTTTGTGGGGCTGTGTCCCCTCCATGGGGCCGGCATTGCCCCCTCTCCCCTGCCGGCCCTCGCTGCTTCTCCTTTGTTCTCCCGAATAGAACCGGGAGATGTGCGGCCCTGCAGAATCCGTGTTCCCATCGCCTGCAAGGGCTTCTTTGGCTGAAGGTTTTGAGGGGAAAATTAATTTTTAAAGCAAATTACCCGTTTAAAAAGCGGGCTTTGCTTCCAGCCCGAGCAGGACCGAGCTCTGCTCTGCTCTGCGGTGCCACCGCCGTGTCCTGCCTGCCCCAGGCTGCTGCTGAGCCTGTCCCCTGTCCCCTGTCCCCTGTCCCCTGCCCAGGTGTCCCCTGCCCAGCCCACGCCCAGCACGGGCGGGCGCCGCAAGCGGGCGGTGGACGAGGACCCGGACGAGCGGCGGCAGCGATTCCTGGAGCGGAACCGCGCGGCCGCCTCGCGCTGCCGCCAGAAGCGCAAGCTCTGGGTGTCCTCCCTGGAGAAGAAAGCCGAGGAGCTCACGAGCCAGAACATCCAGCTGAGCGTGAGTATGTAACTGGGGCTGGGCCCTGGCACGGCGCTCTCCCCGGAGCTGCTCCCTGCCCGCGCCTCGCTCCTGCCTTCCCGTCCTCGGGGTTCACCAGTGCTGCGTCCTCGCTGTTTTCCCAGCGGGATTTCCTCTCCTGGCTGGGGGAGAGGGAGGCTCTGTGCCTGCTCTGCTTTTCCCGCATTTCCCTGGCTCTCTGTGCCCAGGAGTGTGCAGGAAACGCAGATTTTCCACTCCTGGTTTTCCCCGAATGCTCCCAGCACTGCCCAGGGCTGAGCTGGGCTGGTTCGGGTGGGTGATCCCTGCAGCTGCTGGAACCCCACCCTGGTGGTTTTGTTCCCTCCCAAGACAATTCTAGAAACGATTTCCTTGGGCACTTTTGGGATGCAGTTGTCTGGGTTTCAGCTGCTTCCCCACACGCGTCAGAGGGATAATCCAGTGGGTTTTTGGGAAGCAGACCTGGCTCACGGCCGCTCTCCGGGTGAGGAGGAGCTGGGATGTCCCCACCGGGCGCTGCCGAGTCCCAGCAGAGCCAGTGGCGCTCCAGCTGTCCCTGGGCGGGTGGCAGCAGCTCGGGGACAGTGACAGGGACACTGCTGTGGGTGGAGGTGCCTGGGCCAGGGGCAGCTCAGCCCTGGCAGCTGGCACGGGTGGCAGCCACAGGTGACAGCCACGTGTGTCTGTGCCCTCAGAACGAGGTGACGCTGCTGAGGAATGAGGTGGCTCAGCTGAAGCAGCTGCTGCTGGCCCACAAGGACTGTCCTGTCACGGCCCTGCAGAAGAAGACTCAGGGCTACCTGGGTGAGTGATGGCTGTGCCACTCCCTGCAGAGGGCTGTGCCTGTCACCTCCTCCTTGTCACCTCCCTGCCACCTCCTCCATGTCACCTCCCTGTCACCTCCCTGTCACCTCTGGGTGCTGCTGGGCAGGGCTGTCACAGCGCAGGGACAGAGCAGGGACAGGGCAGGGACAGGGCAGGGACAGGGCAGGGACTGCAGCCCCCCTGGGCTGGGAGGGACCCCCGTGGCCCCTCGCAGGACACCCCCACCCCCAGCCCCCCATTTCTGCCCATCTCCGGCTCTGGGGGTCCCTTGGAGCTCGGGGTGGCCCCTGCCCAGGGTTGTGCCTCTCCAGGCTGGGGATTTGGTGTGGATCCAGCTCTCCCTGCTCCCGGCAGCGAGCCAAGCCCTCCATAATCCATTTGAAATCCAAAATTCGCTGCTGCACAGCAGAGGCAGAGTCGGGAAGGGCCAGACTCTCCCCATGATATCATGGAGCTCCATTGCTCTGCATTCCCATCGAGCTGGCTCGGCTTGGAAGTGGAAAAAAAAAAAAAAAAGCTCTTTTTTATCTCCTTTTCTTCCCTTCATTTTTTTTTTTAATGCTGCCTATTTCATTATAACCAACCCGGGAGCTAAACACGATCTGGGTCCTCCTGCCCTCCCTGCAATACCAATTCCAGGCTGCTGTCAGGCTTTGGGAGGACGCTGGAGTCCTCTAGTGTTCCTTGGAAAAATGGGAGGAGAGGCAGGGATGGATGAGCTGAGAGAATGGAACGGGAAACTGCAAAAAACGAGGGAGAAAAAGAAAAAAAAATTATTTAAAAAAAAAAAATTCAATTCGGTGTCCTTGGGGGCTGTGTCTTGGTCCCATCTCTGGAGTTGTGTGCTGCCCGGTGAGGCACAGGGACGTGCTGGCACAGCCACTGTCACTCCTGCAGTGGCTGTCCCCACCCCTGGGTCCCTGGGCTCCTCTCCCCGCTCCCCACGGCAGCAGGGATTCATCAGCAATCTGAACATGAGAGCCAGCCCTCCCCTCTGCCCCTTTTTATGGCCCAGATTTGTGGCCAGGCAGGCCCCGGAACAAAGCCGCAGGTCCCTGATGGAATTGCAGCTGCCTCTGGACACTCGGGGGCTTTATTTGCAGTGCCTTGTAAATCTCCTGCCTTTTGGGGTGCCAGGGCAGGATACTGCTCTGTGCACCTTCTCCAAGCCCAGGCCAAGGTTGTTCCAGGGAAAGGGAGAAGGAAATCCGAGCCCGAGTCCACTCCCCAGTGCCCCCGGAGGTGTGCTGAACCCCAAACCTGATTTTTCCCCAGTATTGGAGGTTTTACGTGGGAGAAACATCCCAGCTCCTGCCTTTGTTTGCTCTCCCAATCAAACCTTTCAATTCAAATTCCATCCCACTGGAATTTGCTCCTGCTCTGTGGGTGCAGAGAGCTCCGGAGCCGGGGTTCACCGGGAGCGAGGGCTCTGCCCCTCCCGGCGCTGCGAGTTCCCAAAAAACACAGCAGGCAGAGCCTGGTGATGGGCTCGGATGGATTGTAGTGTCTCGGGGAGTAATGAAGAGCAGAGCAGGTGATTGAGGTAAAAAATGCCCCCAGAAGCCGAGCTCTTGGCCCTGCTGAGGGGATCCCGCTCCCCCTGGCAGGTGGGGAAGGAGCTGCTCAGCCTCGGGCTCGGTAACCTGAGGGGAAATTAATTCCTTGTACGAGGAATGAATGGTTGGGAAGGAACGGTGGGGATGAAGGTTGTGCCAGTGCTGCCCTCCTCGGGAAGCTGTGCTGCTTCCTGCCTGGAATTCCGGAGGGTTCCACGGCCTGGAATTCTGGAAGGTTCCAGCCTGCTTCTCCAAGGGATGGGGCTGGCCATCCCCAGCAGGAGGGGAGGATTGTTATCTCCCAGTTCTGTCCAGTCCTGCCAGAAGGGAGAGGGTTCCATATTCCATAGGGCTGGCTTCTTGCTCCAGGCTGGAATGGTCAGTGTCCAGCCAGTGCCCGATGGTCCCTGATCCCACTCTGGCCCAGCAGCGTTCCCACCCCAAACCAGCCCCATTCCCACCCCAAACCAGCCCCATTCCCACCCCAAACCAGCCCCACTCCCACCCCAAACCAGCCCCC